>JAKWBO010000265.1:0-68628 GCA_034336685.1 Luscinia luscinia | reverse complement strand
AGTGGAACGCGTGGGCGATTTTATTCCAGGCCTCTGTCACTTGTGTGTTCTGGGATAAAAAAAAAAAAGAACAAAATCAAAATACAGAAAAGAAAAAACATCTGATGGTTAAAAAAAATTCCTGCCCTGAGCTTTCCTTAAATCCCACAATTTGGGAGAAATCTCACAGCTTTTCCAACAACTCAATTAAAAAAAAAAAAAAAAAAAAAAGGGGAAAAACGGTGTTTTTCCATACAGCTGCTCCCAGATCCGCCACTAAATTCCACAGGTTGGGTCCCAAAATTTCTGAAATTCCCAAATTCCCACCTGGTTCCCGGGTTTCACCAGGCGCAGGGCGGCCTCAGCACACAGATGAGCTGCCTTGATGACGTCGGCTTTGCGGCCGGACACGGGATTTTCCTGGGGAAAAAAAGCAAAATTTGACATGTCTGAGGGTTTGGGGATCAACATTCCACATCTGGAATTCATTCCAATCCCTGGGATCTGATAAAAATTCATCAACCATCCCCAAAAGAATTCCAGAGGATTCCCAGTCCAGGCATCTCTGTGCAGTCAAAAATATGGATTGGGAGAATTCCAGCAAAATTCCCATGGGGAATTTCGGGTTTCTCCCCTAAAGCCACTGGAGCAAAACCATTCCCAAGGGATTTATTCCCAGAGCATGGGAAAATCTGAGGAATTCCCAGCAGGAATTCCCAGCAGGAATTGCCAAGGTATCAGACAAGCCAAATTCCAGGGGGAAGTGGGAAGCAGGGATTGGTTTTGGGGTGGGGAATGGGAATTTTCATCCTGGGGAAGGGGAATGTTCATCCTGAGAAATGGGAATGTTCATCCTGGGAAATGGGAATGTTCATCCTGGGGAATGGGAATGTTCATCCTGGGGAATGGGAATTTTCATCCTGAGAAATGGGAATGTTCATCCTGTGAAATGGGAATGTTCATCCTGGGGAATGGGAATTTTCATCCTGAGAAATGGGAATGTTCATCCTGTGAAATGGGAATGTTCATCCTGGGGAATGGGAATTTTCATCCTGGGGAATGGGAATTTTCATCCTGGGAAATGGGAATGTTCATCCTGGGGAATGGGAATGTTCATCCTGGGAAACGGGAATGTTCATCCTGGGGAACTGCAGCAGGAAAAGTGGGAAGCAGGGACTTGCCAAAGATCTGGGTGCTGCCACCTCAGATCCAGAGAATCTGGGATGGTGCCACCTCAGATCCAGAGGCTCCAGGGTGGTGCCACCTCAGATCCAGAAACCCTGGGGTGCTGCCAGCCTGGATCCTGACTTTGGGATGGTGCCACCTCAGATCCAGAAATTTTGGGATGGTGCCACCTCAGATCCAGAGGCTCCAGGGTGGTGCCAGCTCAGGTCCTGACACTCCAGGGCACTGTCACCTTGGATCCAGGGGCTCAGGACTGGTGCCACCTCAGATCCAGAGGCTCCAGATTGGTGCCACCTTGGATCCAGAGGCTCCAGATTGGTGCCACCTTAGATCCAGAGGCTCCAGATTGGTGCCACCTTGGATCCAAACTGGTGTCACCTCAGATTCAGAGGCTCCAGGGCACTGCCACCTCAGATCCAGGGGCTCAGAACTGGTGCCACCTCAGCTCCAGAGACTCCAGACTGGTGCCACGCCAGATTTTGTCACTCCATATTGATGCCACCTCAGAACCTGACACTCCAGGGTAGTGCCACCTTGGATCCTGGGGTTCAGGAGTGGTGCCACCTCAGACCCTGACTCTGCAAGGTGGTGCCACCTTGGATCCAGAGGATCCAGGGTAGTGCCACCTTGCATCCTGACACTCCAGGGCGGTGCCACCTCAGATCCAGAGGCTCCAGACTGGTGCCACCTCACATCCAGAGGCTCCAGGATGATGCCACCTTGGATCCAAACTGGCGCCACCTCAAATCCTGAATCTCCAGCGTGGTGCCACCTCAGATCCAGAGGCTCCAGGGCACTGCCACCTTGGATCCAGACTGGTGGCACCTCAGATCCAGGGGTTAAGGATTGGTGCCACCTCATCCTGACACTCCAGAGCACTGTCACCTCAGATCCAGACACTCAGGATTGGTGCCACCTCAGCCCCAGAGGCTCCAGGGTGGTGTCACATTGGATCTAGACTGGTGCCACCACAAATCCTGAATCTCCAGGGTGGTGCCACCTCAGCTCCAGAGGCTCCAGACTGGTGCCACCTCAGATCCAGGGGTTCAGCCTGGTGCCAGCTCAGCTCCAGACTGGTGCCACCTCAGCCCCAGGGGTTCAGGGTGGTGCCACCTCAGCTCCAGAGGCTCCAGACTGGTGCCACCTCAGCTCCAGGGGTTCAGGACTGGTGCCATCTCAGCCCCATGGGTTCAGACTGGTGCCACCTCAGCTCCAGACTGGTGCCAGCTCAGCCCCAGGGGTTCAGACTGGTGCCACCTCAGCCCCAGCCTGGTTCAGACTGGTGCCACTTCAGCTCCAGACCGGTGCCACCTCAGCCCCATGGGTTCCAGACTGGTGCCACTTCAGCCCCAGCCTGGTGCCAGCCCAGGCCCAGAGGCTCCAGCCTGGTGCCACCTCAGCTCCAGAGGCTCCAGCCTGGTGCCACCTCAGCCCCAGCCTGGTGCCAGCTCAGCCCCAGCCTGGTGCCACCTCAGCCCCAGAGAGGCTCCAGCCTGGTGCCACCTCAGTTGCAGAGGCTCCAGCCTGGTGCCACCTCAGCTCCAGCTGGTGCCAGCTCAGCCCCAGAGGCTCCAGCCTGGTGCCAGCTCAGCCCCAAAGGCTCCAGCCTGGTGCCACCTCAGCCCCAGGGGCTCAGCCTGGTGCCAGCCCAGCCCCAGTGGCTCAGGGTGGTGCCAGCCCAGCCCCAGGGGCTCAGCCTGGTGCCAGCCCAGCCCCAGGGCTGCAGGCCGTGCCCGGGCCATCGGAGCAGACACCCCCCCGATGACAAACCCACCTTGGAGGCGCCGAGCACGAAGCTGTGTCGCCACGTTGGCGATGAAGCCGTCCACGTGCACGCCCCAGGTCGCTGCAACACAGACAACAACGGGAATTCCAGCAACTCCAGCAAAATCTGGAATGTGGGGGCTGCTCCACAGGCAGCAGTGCTGCCCCAGCAGCCCCTCCAGGCTCCTCAACAGCTCTAATTAGCAAGGAATTAAGTGAGGTGAAAATACAGGGTGGGAATGGATGGTCTGACTGGTCCTTCCAACCCAAAGAATTTTAGGGTTTGGGGAAGGCAGAGGGAATTGCCATGGCACTCACATTTTGACCAAATCCCCGTCCTTGAGGATGTAATCCTGGTCACTCTTGAGCGGGGAGAAGTGACACACACAGTTATTTACGGATATACTCGTGGGGAAGGCGATTCCTGGCAATGGGAACAGCAAAAAAAAAAAGGATTTGAGGAATGGTTTGAGATTCCACCTTGTTGGGACACCTTCCCCTACCCCAGGCTGTTTTCAGGGATGGGAATTCCATCCCAGCACCTCACAGGGAGGAGTTTCTTCCCAATATCCCACCTAAAGCTACTTCAAGCACCCCCAAAATGGGAATTTGGTGACAAATCTTTATCCCAGACGCTCCAGTCACCCTCCCACACCATTCCCATGGATCCACAGAAACTGAGGCAGATTTGGGTTAAAATCAGAGAACAGAAGGAATTCCTCATCCAGGAATTCCCCTTCCCAGGAATGAGACCCTTCCCCACTCACCTTTCTTCATTCCCTTTTCCTTTTGGAAGATTTTCCCAGTCCCTTCCCCACTCACCTTTCTTCACTTCCTTTTCCTTTTTGAAGATTTTTTCCCCAGTCCCTTCCCCACTCACCTTTCTTCACTTCCTTTTCCTTTTTGAAGATTTTTTCCCAGTCCCTTCCCCACTCACCTTTCTTCACTTCCTTTTCCTTTTGAAGATTTTTTCCCAGTCCCTTCCCCACTCACCTTTCTTCACTTCCTTTTCCTTTTGAAGATTTTTTCCCCAGTCCCTTCCCCCACTCACCTTTCTTCACTTCCTTTTCCTTTTTGAAGATTTTTTCCCAGTCCCTTCCCCACTCACCTTTCTTCACTTCCTTTTCCTTTTGAAGATTTTTTCCCAGTCCCTTCCCCACTCACCTTTCTTCATTCCCTTTTCCTTTCTGAAGATTTTTCCCAGTCCCTTCCCCACTCACCTTTCTTCATTTCCTTTTCCTTTTTGAAGATTTTCCCAGTCTCTTCCATGATCATGGCATCACCTTTCTCACACAGGCACAGCACGGACGCGCCGGGATTCGCCACCTCCACCACGGCACGCAGGACCCCTGGAATTCCCAAAAAAAAAAAACATTTTCATGGATCCACAGCCCCAAATCCAACAGCCAGAGGGAAAAACCTCGTTGTTCTGCCCAGATCCCAGCCTTAAATCTCAATGGGAAAGGTGTAAATCCTGCTTTAATTTGTTTATTTGGGAATGTTTTAAGGACTGTTTTTGGGAATGTTTTTGGGATTTTTTTTGGGATTTTTTGGGGGATTTTTTTGGGAAATGAGAGCCTCACGCTCCCAAATTCCTCTGGGAGGAGTCAGAGCTCCAGGAACAGGTTTGGGAATGACTGGGAGACATCAAAGCCCACTCCACGTCCCAGTTTTCTGTGGAATCCATGTGCTGACACAGGGAACGCCCCACGCACCACTCAGGGAACTTTTGGGAATGTTCCACTCCCAAAAAAAAAACCACCAGGAATTCCTGCCTGGGGAAAAAAACCTGGGGAAAAAAAACAGGTGTCCCCAGACTTCCTCCAGCTTCATCCACAGCACTGATCCCAAAATATTTTGGAGTGTCCCCTTACAGTCCCCTCTTTGTCCCAGTGTGTTTGCTCAGAATTCCAAGGAATCCTTGGGAGTGCTGTGGCACTGTCACCTGTGCAGCAGCTCCAAATTCCAGCCCTTGTCCATGGGAAAGTTGGGAATATTTCAAAGCAAGGATAAGATTCCAGATAAGAGCCGGCGGGACACGGAGGGGAAATAAAACAAATGGGGGAAAAAAAACCAAACAAAAAGCAGATAAAGGGGAAAACCCTCGGAGAATCCCAAGGGATCAGAGCAGCAGGAACACTCCTCAAATCCTTCTCTCCTTCCTGATATTTTTTAGGGAGTTAAGGCACTTTTTATCCCTAAAAACCGACAGCTGGAAGGGTATTTTTTGCAATTTTTTTTTTTTGTGTGTTTGCTCTTCCCAAAGGAGGAGAACCTGCCTTTCCCCCTGGGAAGGGAGGTGACCAAACTTCCAGCCTGCCCAGGAGACCTCCCTCCCTTCCCGAAGGGAATCCCCGCTCCCAAATCCCTCCCGGGACACCCGCGGCAGCTCCAAAGAAGCTCTGGAGTCAGCAGGAAGCGGGGCGGGACAGGGGGAGCCCCGCGGAACCGGTCGGGGCGGCTCCCGCCGCCGGAACACCGCGAAAGGAGTTAAAAAATAACCGGGAACGGGGGGGCAGAGCCTGCCGGGGGTGGGGACGGCGGCTGGAGCCACGTTCCCGGGACAGCACCCCAATTTCTGGGGCAGAACTCCCATTCCTGGGACAGCACCCCAATTTCTGGGGCTGGATCCACATCCCGACCGGGACAGGATCCCCGTTCCCGGGACAGAACCCCAATTTCTGGGGCAGGACCCCCAGACCGGTTCGGGACCCCAATTCCTAGAACCAGACCCCGCACTCCCGAGACAAAATCCCCTTTCTAAGACAGGACCCCGCTCCTGGAACAGCACCCCAAACCGGCTCGGGATCCCACTCCAAAAACCGGACCCCACTCCCAGAACTGGACCCCGTTCCCAAGACGGGATCCCAGCTCCCAGAACCGGAGCCCCATTCCCGGGACGGGACCCCCATTCCCAAAACTGGACCCCGTTCGTGGAACAGCCCCCAGACCGGCTCCCACTCCAAAACCCCAAACCCCCACCTAGGAAAGGACCCCATTCCCAGAACCGGACCCTGTTCCCATGATGGGACCCCAGACGGGTTCGGGACCCCATTCCCAGAACCGGACCCTGTTCTTATGATGGGACCCCCAGACGGGTTCGGGGCCCCATTCCCAGAACCGGACCCCCATTCCCAGAACCGGACCCCGTTCCTGGAACAGCCCCCCAGTTCGCCCCGGGATGCCACCCCAAACCAGACCCCTCATCCCAGCACAGAACCCGTTCCCGGAGCAGCCCTCGCCCCCAAACCCAGCCAGGCCTCCCGCCCGGGGCTCCCCGCTCCCGTCCCGTCCCCGCCGCCGCCGCGGGCTGAGCCCCCGTTGAACCGGGCGGGGATGGGGGTCAGAGCCCGAACAAAGGGGCGCGGGCGGGTTCGGGCCGGGGCGGCAGGCGCGGCCCGGCCCGCTCCCGGTGCACGTGGGGCGCGGTACCACGTGCGGGCAGCGGCGGCGGCCGCGCGGGCCGGGCCCCGCCGGGACCGGGGGTCCCGCGCACCGGGACCGCGGGGGGGTCACACCGAGACACGGAGGGGTCCCGACCCCCGCCCCCAGCCCCGAACAGCGCAGCCCGACCCTGAGGGGATCCCAGCCCGGGGTCTCACAGCGGGGCCCGCTCAGGCCCGGCCGCTCCCCCTCAGCGCTCCCCGCGCCCTCCCGCCACCCCCCCGGCCCGCGGCCCTGCTCACGGTTGGCGATGTCCCCCATCTTGTACTTGGTCACCACCAGGTCCTCGGCGATGGTGAGCTCGTTGGCCTCCTCCTCGCCCGACATGGTGGGAGCCCCCGGAGCCCCCGGGCCTGCTGGAGCCCCCCGCCCGGCGCTGAGAGCCCCGGGACCGCGAGCCGGAGGCGCGAGCAGGGCAGAGCGCGGGCTCCGCGCGGCGCACGCTGGGAACGCGAGTCCTGCCCGCCCCCCGGACTACAACTCCCGGCGGCCCCCGCGCGCAGAGTCCCGGCCGGGTGTGCGCCCTCACCGCGGACTACAACTCCCGGCATGCAGCGCGGCTCTCGCGAGAGGAGGCGGGGCGGGAGAACGGGAGCGGCGCGAGGGGGGTGATGGGGGATGTAGGCGGATGGAGGGAACGGGAGAGGGAGGGGCGGGTGCGGAATTTCGGTACCGGGACGGAACCGGGACCGGTCCCCGCTGTCCCCGCTGGACTCACTCACCCGCCTCAGTCTCATGGTCCCAGCCCCGGTGCTCCCCTCCACCCCCGTGACCCCCCAGCACCGGGACCGGTCGCCGCCCGGGGCTGTCGCTGTCCCCGGTTCACGGTCCCGGTGTTGCCCCACGACCCCCCAAACCTGAGCCCCGACGCTTTTATTCAAATCCTTTATTTCCGCTCATCTCGCGCGACCCCCGGGGCCGGGGGCGATCCCTGAGCGAGGGATCCTCCTCCCCACAACCGGGGCAGCCCCGAAAAACCGGGGGACACCCCCAAAAAGGGATCCCGGGGGTCCCCCCTGACCTCGGGGGAGGGGGGACACCCCAAAACCTTCACTCAGCAGGGAATGGGGAAACCTGAAAATGAGTCTGGGGTCCTTCAGAAATCCCGTCTGACCTCGTCTGTTGCTCTGGGCGGGGACCCCAAAACCCCTCGGGGACCCCAGGAACCCCCCGGGGACCCCAAAACCCCCCGGGGACCCCAGGGACCCCCCAGGGACCCCAGACCCCCCCAAAAAATTTGGGGAGCACCTTCAGTGAGTGGGGGGGGGAGGAAAGAAACGATGGGAGGGGGATCCAGGGCGGATCCAGGGGGTCTCACCGCCCCCTCCCCACCTCAGCACGCTCAGGCTCGCCTCCCCCTACCCAAAAAAACTGGGAGGAGGGCACAAAACCCCCCCAAAAAAGGGCTGAGACCCCCAAATCCCCGCCCTAACCCCGCTGCAACCCATCCCCCACGACTGGGGGGGATGCTCCTCATATTAACGCCAACCCCCCGATTTGGGGGGGGTCCTGGGTGGGGCGGGGTCCCTACGTCCGCTGCGCATCCGCCTTGGCGAAGAGGCGGCTGTGCCAATAGTCGGGATTGTCGAAGGCGCAGTCCGAGGCTTCCAGGCTCCGCAGGGGCTTCATGCCGGGGCCGGGGGCGCAGCGCGGGCCCCCAGCACCGCCTCCATCTCCTCGTAGCCCTGCTCCTCCTCCCGGGGGTCGCGGGGGTCCCCGCCCTCATGCGGGTGTAGCCGTGGTGCCGCGGGGGTCCCTCGGCGCGCAGCGAGCGGCTGAGCCGCGGCTGTTTGTTCATGTACTCGTAATCTTCCTCCTCTTCATCCTCATCCTCATCCTCGGCGCCGCCCTGGCTGCGCCCCCCCCGGTTTGGGGTGCCCCCGGCTCGGAGCCCACCTCCATGTACTCGTAGCCCAGCTCTTCCAGCGAGGCCGGCCGGGGTTGGGGGCTCAGGGGCGCCCCCGCCCGCCGGTTCATGTACTCGTACTCTTCCTCCTCCTCCTCCTCCTCCTCCTGCGGTTGCGGAGGCGCCCCGCGGGGCCCGGGTCTGCGGGAGGGGGCGGCACATATTGGGAGGGGCGCACATCGGGGAGGGGGCGGCACATCGGGGGGGTCACGCATTGGGAAGGGGGCGGCACATTGGGGAGGGGCGGCACATATTGGGGAGGGGTCGCGCATTGGGAAGGGGGCGGCACATTGGGGAGGGGGCGGCACATATTGGGGAGGGGCGCTCATTGGGGAGGGGGCGGCACATATTGGGGAGGGGTCGCGCATTGGGGAGGGGCGGCACACAGCGGGAGGGGCGGCACATATTGGGGAGGGGCGCGCATTGGGAGGGTCACATATTGGGGAGGGGGCGGCACATATTGGGGAGGGGTCGCGCATTGGGGAGGGGGGCGGCACACAGCGGAAAGGGGCGGCACATCGGGGAGGGGTCACGCATTGGGGAGGGGGTCATATATTGGGGAGGGGCATCACATCGGGAGGGGCGGCACATATTGGGGAGGGGTCGCGCATTGGGGAGGGGTCACGCATTGGGGAGGGGCGGCACATCGGGGAGGGGGCGGCACGCACCGGGGAGGGGCGTCACACAGCGTGGGGTGTCACACATTTGGGGAGGGGGTCACATATTGGGAGGGGCGTCACACAGCGGGGAGGGGCGGCACATCGCGGAGGGGTCACGCATTGGGGAGGGGCATCACATCGGGGAGGGTGGGGGTCACATATTGGGGAGGGGCGGCACATCGGGGAGGGGCGGCACATATTGGGGAGGGTCGCGCATTGGGAGGGGCGGCACGCACCGGGGGAGGGGGCGTCACACAGCGTGGGGGTGTCACACATTTGGGGAGGGGGGTCACATATTTGGGAGGGGGCGTCACACAGCGTGGGGGTGTCACACATTTGGGGAGGGTGGGGGACACATATTGAGGAGGGGTGTCACATATTGGGGAGGGGCGTCACACAGCGGGGAGGGGGCGTCACACATTTGGGGGAGGGGGCGCCCCAAAACCCAATCCAAAAGGGTTGGACTCCTTCCCAAAGACCCCTAAGGATGGGGGAAGCCCCCAGACCAAATCAGCGGGACAGAACCCCCCTCCCCAAGACCCCCCAATGACGGGGGAAGCCCCCAGACCCAATCCATGGGACAGAACCCCCTCCCAAGACCCTCAATGACGGGGAAGCCCCAGACCCAATCCAGCGGGACAGAACCCCTCTCCCCAAGACCCCCAATGACGGGAGAAGCCCCAGACCCAATCCATGGGACAGAACCCTCTCCCCAAGACCCCCAATGGCGGGGGAAGCCCCAGACCCAATCCATGGGACAGAACCCCCTCCCCAAGACCCCCAATGACGGGAGAAGCCCCAGACCAAATCCATGGGACAGAACCCGCCCTCCCAAGACCCCCACGGACGGGGAAGCCCCCAGACCCAATTCATGGGACAGAACCCGCCCTCCCAAGACCCCCAATGGCGGGAGAAGCCCCAGACCCAATCCATGGGACAGAACCCCCTCCCCAAGACCCCCAATGGCGGGAGAAGCCCCAGACCCAATTCATGGGACAGAACCCGCCTCCCCAAGACCCCCAATGACGGAGAAGCCCCAGACCCAATCCATGGGACAGAACCCCTCTCCCCAAGACCCCCTGAGCGCTCAGACCCCCGCAGCCCCAGCGCAGCGATCTGGGCCCCGTCAGGACCCCTCCTCACCTCGGGGGGGCGCAGCTGGGGGTGACGTAGCCGTTGGGGTCCTCCTCGGGGCCGGGGGGCGGCGGGGAGGCTCTCGCGCTGGGACAGGTAGGCGCTGTCGCCCCTCGAGCGGAGGCTGCGGCAGAGGCTCCCGGCCAGAGACCCCCTCGCCCAGCTCCAGCTCCGAGGCGGTGCCGCGACCCTCGGACGACTCCGACACCGTCCGGCCCAGGGACCCCTGCCGAGCGCGCGCCTGCGGGGCCGCGACCCCCGCCCTGGGGGAGAGAGGGGGTCAGGGGCACCCCGAACCTGCCTGGGACCCCAAATCTGCCTGGGACCCCAAATCTGCCCTGGAACCCCAAACCTGCCCCGGAACCCCTCAGGCTGGGGAGAGAGGGGGTCAGGGGGACCCCGAACCTGCCTGGAACCCCAAACCTGCCCCGGGACCCCAAATCTGTTCTGGGACCCCAAAACTCACTGGGAACCCAAATCCACCTTGGGATCCCAAATCTGCCCCGGGACCCCTGGGCTGGGGAGAGAGGGGGTCAGGGGCACCCCAAACCTGCCTGGGACCCCAAATCTGCCTGGGACCCCCGCCCTGGGGAGAGAGGGAGGTCAGGGGGACCCTGAACCTGCCTGGGACCCCAAACCTGCCCTGGGATCCCAAAACTCACTGGGAACCCAAATCCACCTTGGGATCCCAAATCTGCCCGGACCCCAAATCTGTTCTGGGACCCCCGCCCTGGGGGAGAGAGGGGGTCAGGGGCACCTGAACCTGCCCGGGACCCCAAACCTGCCCCGAGACCCCCCGCCCTGGGGAGAGAGGGGGTCAGGGGGACCCCAAATCTGCCTGGGACCCCAAACCCGCCCCTGGACCCCCCGCCCTGGGGAGAGAGGGGGTCAGGGGGACCCCAAACCTGCCCGGGACCCCAAATCTGTTCTGGGACCCCCGCCCTGGGGGAGAGAGGGGGTCAGGGGCACCCCAAACCTGCCTGGGACCCCCAAATCTGCCTGGGACCCCAAACCCGCCCCCCGGGACCCCCCTGGGCTGGGGAGAGGGGTCAGGGGCACCCCAAACCTGCCTGGGACCCCAAACCTGCCTGGGACCCCAAACCTGCCCCGGGACCCCAAATCTGTTCTGGGACTCCCCGCCCTGGGGAGAGAGGGGTCAGGGGCACCCCAAACCTGCCTGGGACCCCAAATCTGCCCCAGGATCCCAAATCTGCTCTGGGATCCCAAACTCACTCGCGACCCCCCGCCCTGGGGGAGAGAGAGGGTGAAGGGGCACCCCAAACCTGCCTGGGACCCCAAATCTGTCCCGGGACTCCAAACCTGCCCCGGGACCCCCGCCCTGGGGAGAGAGCCCCGGCCCCGGTACCTGGCGGGGGCAGCCCAGGCCCGGCTGGTTCATGGGGATGTACCCGGCGGGGCGCTCAGCAGGCTCGGGCTCTGCGGGGACACGGGGACACGGGGCTGGCACCAGGGACACGGGGACATCGCGGGGACACCGCAGGGACACGGGGCTGGCACCGCGGGGACACCAAGGGGACACCGCAGGGACAGAGGGGCTGGCACGGGGACACCGCGGGGACACCGCAGGGACAGGGGCTGGCACCGCGGGGATACGGGGACACGGTGCTGGCACCCAGGGGACACCGCGGGGACACGGGGACACCACGAGGACACGGGGACACGGAGCTGGCACCGTGGGGACATTGCGAGACGTCGCGGGGACACGGGGCTGGCACCCAGGGGACACCACGGGGACACCACGGTGACATCGCGGGACACCGCAGGGACAGAGGGCTGGCACCCAGGGGACACCACGGGGACATCGCGGGGACAGGGGGCTGGCACCGCGGGGACACGGGGACACACGGCCGGGAGCCTGGCACGGGGACACGGGGACAGACACCGGGACACCGCGGGGACACCACGGGGACACGGAGACACGGGGCTGGCACCCAGGGACACCACGGGGACACTGCGGGGACACCACGGGGACACGGGGCTGGCATCACGGGGACACAGGGACACCGCGGGGGTGGCGCGGGATGGGTCGGGGGTCCCGGCAGGGCGGGGAGGGGCGTTGGGGAGGGGGCAGAGCAGGGTCGCATCCAGAGCCCCCCCATGGGGGAGAGCCTGAGCGACACCCCGGGACCCCGTGTCACCCCCCAGAGCCCCCCGAACCCCCTCAGCCTCCCGAGACCCCCCAGCCCCCCGAACCCCCCCAGGCGCCGAGCCCCCGAGACCCCCGAACTCCCGAGACCCCCGAGAGCCCCTGAGCCCCCCAACCCTCAGAACCCCCCGAGCCCCCGAATCCCCAGAACCCCCTAGCCCCCTGAGACCCCCCATCTCCCCGAGACCCCCGAGCCCCTGAGCCTCCCCAGCCCTCAGAACCCCCCGAGCCCCTCGAGCCCCCCTGAGCCCCTGAACCTTCCCAGCTCCCGAGACCCCTGAGCCCCCCAGGTCCTCCAGCCCCCGAGTCCCTCAAGACCCCCAAGGCCCCTCAGCCTCTGAGCCCCCCAACCCCTCCCCAGGCCCCCATAGCCCCCGAGCCCCCGGGCCCTGAGCCCCCAAGTCCTCCAGCCCTCTGAGTCCCCGAACTCCCCGAGCCCCCAAGCCCGCCCTGCCCTCAGAACCCACCGAGACCCCCGAACCCCCTGAGCCCCCCCAGGTCCTCCAGCCCCCGAGCCCCTGAACCTCCCGAACTCTCCGAGCCCCTGAGCCCCCAGCCTGAGCCCCCAGCCTCCCCAGGCCCCCGAGCCCCCAGCCCCGTAGCCCCCAGAGCCTAGCCTCCCCAGCCCCCGAGCCCCTGGACCCCCCAGCCCTGAGCTCCCCCAAACCCTTCCCAGACTCTCCCAGTCCCCGGTAGCTCCCCGAGCCCCCGAGCCCCCAGCCCCCGGGGTCTCACCCGAGCGCAGCTGTCCAGCCGGCGCTGCGGGCACAGCCCCGGCGAGAGGCCGAAGGGCAGCTCCAGCTCTCTCCTCCTCCTCCTCCAGCTCCAGCGTCTCCACCTCGTCCAGCTCCCTTGTCGGCTGAGGGTGGGGGCTCGGCAGGGCGCGCCCCGCTCTCCTGCTGGGGGGCGGGGCGGGTCAGACTGGGGGCTGAGGGAAGGGGGCTCACCTTGATCAGCAGGTATGGGAGAGTGGGGGGTCCCTGGTCAGGGTTGGGGGTTCGGGGGTCTGGGGGCTCACCTCGATCACCAAGGGGTCCTGGGTCAGATTTGGGGGCTCTGGGGGTCTCTGGGGGGTCTGGGGGCTCACCTTGATGACCAGGTAGTTTGGGAGGTCTGGGGGGTTTGGGGGCTCTGGGGGGTTCAGGAGGATTTGCGGGGGTCTGGGGGTTGGGGGCTCACCTTGATGACCAGGTAGCTCAGGGGGGTCTCTGGAGGGGTCTGGGAGGAGTTCAGGGGGCTCTGAGGGGTTCAGGAGGATTTGGGGGCTCACCTTGATGACCAGGTAGCTCAGGAGGGGTCTGGGGGAGGTCTGGGAGGATTTGGGGGGTCTGGGGGGTTTGGGGGCTCTGGGGGTCTGGGGGGTTGAGGGGCTCACCTTGATGACCAGGTAGCTCAGGGGGTCTCTGGGGGTCTTGGAGGGTTCAGGGGGTCTGGGGGGCTCAGGAGGATTTGGGGCTCACCTTGATGACCAGGTAGCTCAGGGCTCTGGGGAGGTTTGGGGGGCTCTGGGGGGGGCTCTTAGGAGGTTTGGGCTCACCTTGATGACCAGGCAGCTCAGGGGGGTCTCTGGGGGCGTCTGGGAGGGTTCAGGGGGGTCTGGGAGGATTTGGGGGCTCTGGGGGGCTCAGGAGGGTTTGGGGCTCACCTTGATGACCAGGTAGCTCAGGGGGGGGTCTGAGGGGCTCTCGGGGGCTCTGGGGGGCTCAGGAGGGTTTGGGGCTCACCTTGATGACCAGGGTAGCCCAGGGGGGCTCTGGGGGGCTCAGGGGCTCTGGGGGCTCAGGAGGTTTAGGGCTCACCTTGATGACCAGGTAGCTGGGCGGTCCCGCGCCATGCGGGTGAACTCGTTGGCGAGCTCCTTGAAGGTGGGGCGGATGTTCTCGTCGATCATCCAGCCTGGGGGACACGGGGACACGGGCAGGGGGTGGGGACACAGCAGGGACACGGGCACGGGGGTGGGGACACGGTGGGGACACAGCGGGGACACGGTCACAGGGTGGGGACACGGTCACAGGGTGGGGACACAGCAGAGACACAGCCTGGGACGGGGCCAGGACGTGGCCCCGGGACTGGGGACACAGCCCGGAACTGGAGATGGTGACACGGCCAGGACCCCCGGGGACGCGGACAGGAGCTGGAGCTGCCACGGAATGGGGACAGGGATGGGGACAGGGACAGGAGCTGGCCCCGAGGGCAGGGACATGGCCAGGACCCTGCCTGGGGTGGGGACAGGGCTGGGGACACCAGCAGGGACCTGCCAGAGCGATGGGGACAGGAATGGGACCCTCCTGGGAATGGGGACAGCTCTGGGGACAGCAACAGGAATCTGCCACAGAGATGGGGACACCAGCAGGACCCTGCCTGGGGGTCGGGACAGGGCTGGGGACACCAGCAGAGACCTGTCCAGCCCTGGGGACAGCAGCAGGACCCGCCACAGGGCTGGGGACGGGGCTGGGGACACCAGCAGGGACCTACCAGAGGGATGGGGACAGGAAGGAGACCCTTCTGGGAATGGGGACAGCTCTGGGGACAGCAACAGAACTTGTCCAGGGCTGGGGACAGGAATGGGGACAGGGGCAGGGACCTGCCACAGGGCTGGGGCAGGAATGGGACCCTCCAGGGAACAGGGACAGCTCTGGGGACAGCAGCAGAACCCTGCCCAGCCCTGGGGACAATTCTGGGGACAGCAGCAGGGACCTGCCAGAGCGATGGGGACAGGAATGGGACCCTCCTGGGAACGGGGACAGCAGCACAACCGTGCCCAGGGCTGGGGACAGGGCTGGGGACAGGGGAAGGACCCTCCAGGGAACAGGGACAGCTCTGGGGACAGCAGCAGGGACTTCTCTAGGGCCAAGGACACGGCTGGGGACAGCAACAGGGACCGGCCACAGGAATGGGGACAGCTCTGGGGACAGGGGCAGGACGTGGCTTAGGATGGGGACAGGGCTGGGGACACCAGCAGGGACCTGCCACAGGGCTGGGGACAGTAATGGGACCCTCCAGGGAACAGGGACAGCTCTGGGGACAGCAGCAGGGACTTCTCTAGGGCCAAGGACACGGCTGGGGACAGCAACAGGGACCCGCCACAGGGATGGGGACAGCCCTGGGGACAGCAGCAGGACGTGGCTTAGGGATGGGGACAGCCCTGGGGACAGCAGCAGGGACCTGCCAGAGCGATGGGGACAGGAATGGGACCCTCCTGGGAATGGGGACAGCCCTAGGGACAGCAACAGGAACTTGTCCAGGGCTGGCGACAGGAATGGGGACAGGGCAGGACCCTCCAGGGAACAGGGACAGCTCTGGGGACAGCAGCAGGGACTTGTCCAGGGCTGGGGACAGGAATGGGGACAGCAGCAGGGACCTGCCACAGGGCTGGGGACAGCTCTGGGGACAGGGGCAGGACGTGGCTTAGGGATGGGGACAGCCCTGGGGACACCAGCAGGGACCTGCCACCGGGCTGGGGACAGGAATGGGGACCCCGCCCAGCCCTAGGGACATCTCGGGGACAGCAGCACGACCCTGTCCAGCCCTGGGGACAGCTCTGGGGACAGCAGCACAAACGTGTCCGGGACTGGGGACAGCTCTGGGAACCCTGCCCCGCTCTGGGGACATCTCGGGGACAGTTCCGGGGACCCCACCAGCTCTAGGGACAGCAGCACAACCGCATCCAGGACTGGGGACATCCCTGGGGACACCAGCAGGACCCCGCCCAGCTCTAGGGACAGCTCTGGGGACAGCTCTGGGGACAGTTCCAGGGACCCCGCCCAGCTCCAGGGACAGCAGCACAGCCGTGTCCAGGACTGGGGACATCCCTGGGGACACCAGCAGGACCCCGGCCAGCCCTGGGGACATCCCTGGGGACACCAGCAGGACCCCGGCCAGCCCTGGGGACATCCCTGGGGACACCAGCAGGACCCCGGCTAGCCCTAGGGACCCCCGGGACCGCCCCGGCGCCCCCACTCACATTTGACCATCACCATGTAGACGCCGATGGTGCAGATGTGCGGCTGCGAGAGGCGCCGCCTTCTCCAGCAGGTCCGGCACCTCGGCCAGGCGGATCCCGGCGTAGGGCTCGGCCCCGAACGTCATCATCTCCCCACAGCGTCACCCCCTGGGGGCGCGACAGTGACACCGGGACACGGGGACAGCGGGGGACAGCGGGGGACACGGGGGGACACGGGGGGACACGGGGATCCCGGCCCGAACGTCATCATCTCCCACAGCGTCACCCCTGGGGACAGGACAGTGACACCGGGACACGGGGACAGCGGGGGGACAGCGGGGGACACCAGGGGGGGACACGGGGGGGACATCGAAGGGACACGCAGGGACACCGGGGGACACAAGGGGACATGGGGAGACACGGGGGACACCGGGGGCGACACGGGGGACAAGAGGGGACACCTAGGGACACCGAGGGACACCGGGATGGACACGGGCGACAGCGGGGGGACAAGGGGGACACCCAGGGACATCGAGAGACACGGGGGGGGACACGAGAGGACACCGAGGGACATCGGGAGGGGACACCGGTGGGACACGGGGACACCGAGGACAACCGAGGACGCAGAGGGGACACCAGGGGACACGGAGAGACACCGGGGGACACCAAGGGACACCCGGGAGACACAGGGGGACACCGAGGGACAGCGGGGGACATCGAAGGACACGCGGGGACACCGGGGGACACGATGGGGACATGGGGGACACGGGGGACACGGGGGACAGCGGGTGGGACACGGAGGACACCGGAGGGGACACCGAGAGACACCAGGAGACACCGGGGTGGACAAGGGGACAGCGGGAACAGCGGGGGACAGCGGGGATAGCAGGGGACACTCGGAGGACACGAGGACAATGAGGGGACAAAGGGGACACCGCGGGAGACACGGGGACACCGAGGGGGACACGGGGACAGCGGGGGGCACGGGGGACACGGGGACAGCGGGGCTTCACCGAGGGACACCAGGAGACACCGGGGGACACTAGGGGGACAAGGGGAGACTGGGGACACGGGGGACACCGGGGGACACCGGGGACAGCGGGGGGACACCGAGGGGGATACGGGGGACACCGGGAAGGACAAGGGAACAGCGGGAGACAGCGGGGGCACACGGGGGACACCGAGAGACACCGGGGGGGACACTAGGGGGACACTGGGGACACGGGGGACACGGGGACACGGGGGACACGGGGACACGGTCCGAGCTCACCGTAGCTCCAGACGTCGCTCTGGTGCGTGTACTTGCCGAAGTGGATGCTCTCCAGCGCCATCCACTTGATGGGGGTCTGCGGGAAAAGGGGCGGTGGACACGGGGACAGCGCGGGGACACGCGGGGAGGACACGGGGAGGGGACACGGGGGGAAGGGTGGGAGAATAGAGGAGAGGTGGGATTCGGGAATGGGGACACCCCGAGCACTGGGGACACAGGGGATGGCATTTGGGGGTCCCAGGGCACAGAACAGGTGACATTTGGGGGGTCCCAGGGGTGCAGAGTGGGGACACGGAGGGATGGGGACAGCCCTGAGCACTGGGGACACAGGGATGGCATTTGGGGGACAGGACAGGTGACACAGAGGGGGTGGGACATCTCTGAGCACTGGGGACACTGGGGATGGCATTTGGGGGTCCTAGAGGTGACACAGAGGGGTGGGACATCGCTGGATGATGCGGACAGTGAGGATGGCATTTAGGGGGACAGGGTGGGGGACACCCCCGAGCACTGGGGACACTGGGGATGGGATTTGGGGGTCCCAGGGGCACAGAACAGGTGACATTTGGGGGTCCCAGGGGTGCAGAGTGGGGGACACGGAGGGATGGGGATATCTCTAAGCACTGGGGACACTGGGGATGGCATTTGGGGGACAGGACAGGTGACACAGAGGATGGGGACAGTCCCTGAGCACTGGGGACACAGGGGATGGGATTTGGGGGTCCTAGAGGTGACACAGAGGGGATGGGGACAGTCCCTGAGCACTGGGGACACTGGGGTGGCATTTGGGGGTCCTAGAGGTGACACAGAGGGGGTGGGACATCTCTGGATGATGGGGACAGTGAGGATGGCATTTGGGGGACAGGGTGGGGACACCCCTGAGCACTGGGGACACAGGGGATGGGATTTGGGGGTCCTAGAGGTGACACAGAGGGATGGGGACACCCCTAAACACTGGGGACACTGGGGATGGCATTTGGGGGTCCTAGAGGTGACACAGAGGGGCTGGGGACATCTCTGAGCACTGGGGACACTGGGGATGGGATTTGGGGGTCCTAGAGGTGACACAGAGGGATGGGACATCTCTGGATGATGGGGACACTGGGGATGGCATTTGGGGGTCCCAGGAGCACAGAGCAGGTGACCCAGGTGACATTTAGGAGATGCCCCACCTTGACCTCGTTGTAGAAATACTTCTTGTCGTCGGGGTAGAGCAGGTCAGCGATCCCAAAATCGGCCACCTGCACCTGGCTGGGGACTTGAGCAGAACGTTCGGGCAGCCAGGTTCCTGTGCACCATGCGGTGCTCCTCCAGGTAGTACATCCCCTAAAAAATGGGGTTCAGGTTGGGGTGCACCTCCTCCAGGTAGTACATCCCCTAAAAAATGGGGTTCAGGTTGGGGTGCACCTCCTCCAGGTAGTACATCCCCTAAAATGGGGTTCAGGTTGGGGTGCACCTCCTCAGGTAGTACATCCCCCTAAAAAATGGGATCCAGGTTGGGGTGCACCTCCTCCAGGTAGTACATCCCCTAAAAATGGGATCCAGGTTGGGGTGCACCTCCTCCAGGTAGTACATCCCCTAAAAATGGGATCCAGGTTGGGGTGCACCTCCTCCAGGTAGTACATCCCCTAAAAATGGGCTTCAGGTTGGGGTGCTGAGGTGATTTTGGTATTTTCAATATTTGTCATTTATTGATTATGTGTATTTATTATATATATATTCTATTGATCCAGGTGGTACATCCCTAAAAAATGGGATCCAGGTTGGGGTGCACCTCCTCCAGGTAACACATCCCCTAAAAAAATTTGGGATCTGAGGTTGGTTTTGATCTTTTCTGTATTTGTTATTTATTTATTTTGTGTATTTATTATATATATATATATTCTATTGATCCAGGTGGTACATCCCCTAAAAATGGGGTTCAGGTTGGGGTGCACCTCCTTCAGGTAGTACATCCCCTAAATAAATTGGGGATCCCAGGGTGGTTTTTGGTCTTTTCTCCAATTTTTTAGGACTGGAGAAAGTCCTTTAACTGGGTTTGACTCCCACTTTTAAGGACCTACAACGGCATTGACAAGAAACACCCCAAAAAAACCTTCCCCATGCCTGATTCTCAATTTTTAGGACCAACAGGACACTTCTCAAAAAACCCTTCCCTGTGCCCCGCCGCCCCGCTTTTTAGGACCAGAACCAGACACTGACAGGACACTCCCCAAAAAACCTTCACTGTGTCTGATTCTCAGTTTTTAGGACCAGAGAAAGTCCCTTCACTGTGTCTGATTCCAAATTTTTAGGACTGGAACCAGTCACCAACAGGAGACTCCCCAAAAACCCTTCTCTGTGTCTGATTCTCAGTTTTTAGGACTGGAACCAGTCACCAACAGGACACTCCCCAAAAACCCTTCCCTGTACCCATCTCCCCGTTTTTAGGACCAGAACCAGACACCGACAGGACACTCCCCAGTCCCTCCCCGTGCCCGCCGCCCCGTTTTTCCCCCGGCACTGACCTTGGCCACCTGCACGCACCAGTTGAGCAGCAGCTGCGGGCTGATGGAGCCGCGGTTCTTGCGCACGTACTCGAGCAGCGAGCCCAGCGGCAGCAGCTGCGTCACCAGCTGCAGCTGCGGGCCCGGGCAGATCCCCAGCAGCCGCACGATGTACGAGTGGTCCAGGCTGCCGATGGCCAGCATGTGCTGGGGGGGCACGGTCAGAACCCGGGGGGGCACGGGGAGTGTCCCCGGGTTCGGGGAGACACACCGGAACGCCCCCGGGTTCGGGGGACACACCCTGAGCACCCCCAGGTTCGGGGGACACACCCGGAGCGCCCCGGGTTCGGGGGACACACCTGAGCACCCTCGGGTTCAGGGGGACACACCGGAACGCCCTCGGGTTCGGGGGGACACACCCGGAGCGTCCCCGGGTTCGGGGGACACACCGGAGCGCCCCCCGGGTTCGGGGGACACAGCCAGAACGCCCCCGGGTTCGGGGGACACACCTGCGCACCCCCGGGTTCGGGGGACACACCCAGAGCGTCCCCAAAATCCACCCTCGGGTTCGGGGGACACACCCTGAGCATCCCCGGGTTCGGGGGGACACACCTGAGCATCCCCGGGTTCAGGGGGACACACCCGGAGCGTCCCCGGATTCGGGGGGACACACCCGGAGCGTCCCCAAATCCACCCTCGGGTTCGGGGGGACACACCGGAACACACCCGGATTCAGGGGACACACCCGAGCGTCCCCAGATTCGGGGACACACCCGGAGCGTCCCCGGGTTCGGGGGGACACACCCGGAGCGCCCCCGGGTTCGGGGGGACACACCCGGAGCGTCCCCAAATCCACCCCGGGTTCGGGGGACACACCGGAGCATCCCCGGGTTCGGGGGACACACCCTGAGCACCCCCTGGGTTCGGGGGGACACACCAGAGCGCCCCAAAACCCACCCCGGGATCCAGGGGGACACACCCGAGCGCCCCCCCGGGTTCGGGGGACACACCCTGAGCACCCTCGGATTCGGGGGACACACCCGAGCGTCCCCAAATCCACCCCGGGTTCGGGGGGACACACCCGAGCGCCCCCCGGGTTCGGGGGGACACACCTGGAGCATCCCCCCGGGTTAGGGGGACACACCAGAGCGCCCCCAAACCCACCCCCGGGATGCAGGGGGGACACCTGGAGCATCCCTAGAGCAACCCCGGGGCACCCCGGGGTTCAGGGACACACCCAGAGCACCCCAGGATCCAGGGGGAGACCCAGAGAACCCCCAACTCACCCCTGGATCCAGAGGACACCCTGAGCATCCCCAGGGCACCCCCAGATCCAGCGGGACACCCCCAGAGCACCCCCAAACCCCCCTGGATCCAGGGGGACACTCAGAGCACCCCTGGAGCACCCCCAAACCCCAGGGGGACCCCTGGAACCACCTCCAAACCCCAGAGGGGACTCCCAGAGCACCCCAAATCCATTCCTCGCTCCCAGGGGGCACCCTGAGCACCCTAGGGCACCCCAAATCCATTCCTCGCTTCCCAGGGGGGCACCCAGAGCACCCCAGAGCACCCCAAATCCATTCCTCGCTCCCAGGGGGGCACCCTGAGCACCCCAGGGCACCCCCAGCCCCTTCCTGGCCCTGGGGGACCCCAGAACTCCCCAAACCACCCTCAGAGCCCCCCCAAACCCAGCCCCGGCCCCACAGAGCACCCCCAAAAATCCCTCAGACCCCCCAGCCCAAGGGGGACCCCAAAATTCCCCAGCCCCCGGCACTCACGTCGGTGACGGCGTGGAAGGATTGCTGCCCGCTCCAGTCCTGGATCACCTTGATGCTCACCGGGATCTTGATGGAATCCCCATCCGAATCCAGATTCCCTGCGGGATTTATGGGATGGGATCAATGGGATGGGATCAACAGGAGGGATTTGGGATGGGATCAATGGGATGGGATCAATGGGATTTGGGATGGGATCAATGGGATGGGATCAATGGGATTTGGAATGGGATCAATAGGATGGGATCAACAGGAGGGATTTGGGATGGGATCAATGGGATTTGGGATGGGATCAATGGATGGGATCAATAGGATTTGGAATGGGATCAATAGGATGGGATCAACAGGAGGGATTTGGGATGGGATCAATGGGATTTGGGATGGGATCAATGGATGGGATCAATGGGATTTGGAATGGGATCAATAGGATGGGATCAACAGGAGGGATTTGGGATGGGATCAATGGGATTTGGGATGGGATCAATGGGATCGATGGGATTTGGGATGAGATTTGGGATGGGATGAATGGGATGAATGGGATGAATGGGATCAATGGGATGGGATTTGGTATGGGATCAGTGGGATGGGATCAGTGGGTTGGGATTTAGGATGGGATTTGGGGTGGGATCAGTGGGGTGGGATCAATGGGATCAATGGGATGGGATTTGGGATGGGATTTGGGATGGGAGTTGGGATGGGAAGAATGGGATCAATGGGATCAATGGGATCAATGGGATCACTGGAATGAGATTTGGGATAGGATCTATGGGATGGGATCAACGGGATGGGATTTGGGATGGGGTTTGGGATGAGGTCAATGGGATGGGATCAATTGGATCAATGGGATGAGATTTGGGATGGGATTGGATGGGTTGGGATGGGGTTTGGGATGGGATTTGGGATGGGACCAGTGAGATCATTGGGATGGGATCAATGGGATCAATGGGATGAATGGGATGGGATTTGGAATGGGATCAGTGGGATGAGATCAATGGGATTTGGGAATGGGATTTGGGGTGGGATTTGGGATGGGATCATGGCTTGGCCTCTCAGCCCCTCCCCAAACCCAAGCCCACCTTGTGCACGGTGCCGAAGACCCTGAGCCCAGCACCTTGAGGCGCTTCAGCTCCGACTCCTTGAAAGATCGGGCCAGGACCTTGTTGGCTTTTTCACTGGGATCCAGCGGCTCCAGGCTCTGGGGGGGACACGGGACGGAAGCGGGAAATGGGAAATGGGGACAGGGACGGGGATGGGGATGGGAATAGGAATGGGAATGGGAAATGGGGAATGGGATGGGAATGGGGAATGGGGAATGGGGAATGGGGAATGGGAATGGGGATGGAGATGGAGATGGGAATGGGAATGGGGAATGGGAAATGGGGAATGGGATGGGAATGGGAATGGGAATAGGAATGGGGATGGGGATGGGGATGGGAATGGGAATGGGGATGGGGATGGGGATGGGGATGGGAATGGGAATGAGAATGGGGGAATGGGAATGGGAATGGGATAGGAATGGGACAAAGGAATGGGAATGGGGATGAGGATAGGAATGGGGATAAGGGGAATAGAGATGGGAATGGGAGCGGGAGCGGGAATGGGAATGGGAATGGGAATGGGAATGGGAATGGGAATGGGGATGGGAATGGGGATGGGGATGGGAATGGGAATGGGAATGGGAATGGGGATGGGAATGGGAATGAGGGAATGGGGATGGGAATGGGGATGGGGATGGGAATGGGAACGGGAACGGGAATGGGAATGGGAATGGGAATGGGAATGGGGAATGGGATAAAGGGAATGGGATGGGAATGGGATAAAGGGAATGGGAATGGGGATGAGGATGGGGATGGGGATAAAGGGAATGGAGATGGGAATGGGAATGGGGATGGGGATGGGAATGGGGATGGGTAATGGGGATAAAGGGAATGGGGATAGGAATGGGGATGGGTAATGGGGATGGGGATGGGAATGGGAATGGGAACAGGAACGGGAATGGGAATGGGAATGGGAATGGGGAATGGGAATGGGGATGGGGATGGGAATGAGAATGGGAATGGGAATGGGAATGGGAATGGGAATGGGAATGGGAATGGGAATGGGAATGGGGATGGGGATGGGGATGGGAATGGGGAATGGGGGAATGGGGAATGGGGAATGGGAATGGGGAATGGGGAATGGGGATGGAATGGGGATGGGAATGGGGATGGGAATGGGGATGGGAATGGGGATGGGAATGGGGAATGGGGGTGGGGAATGGGAATGGGGAATGGGGAATGGGGAATGGGGATGGGAATGAGAATGGGAATGGGATAAGGGAATGGGGATGGGGATGGGGATGGAGATGGAGATGGAGATGGAGATGGAGATGGAGATGGAGATGGAGATGGAGATGGAGATGGGAATGGGAATGGGAATGGGATAAAGGGGATGGGAACAGGAATGGGGAATGGGAACAGCGACAGGGATGAGGACAGGGACACGGTTGGGAACAGAACAAGATCCAGAACAGAGATGGGGATGGAGCGGGATGGGGACAGGGATGGGGACGGGGATAGGGACAGGAATGGAGCGGGATGGAGATGAGGAAAGGGGATGGGGAAAGAGACAGGGACAGGAAAAGGAGACAGGGACAGGGATGAGAACGGGAGCAGGGACAGGGACAGGGGCAGGAAAAGGGGACAGGGAAGGGGACAGGGACAGCAGGACAAGAATGAACAGTGACCGGGATGGAAACAGGGACGGAGAGGGGCGGGGACGGGGCTGGCCAGGGCCGGACACGGCTCCAGCGCGGCGGGACACAGGACCGGGCTGGCCCCGCCCCTCCCTTCCCCGCCATCCCGGGGCCGCTCCGGTTCCTCCCGCTCCCTCCGGTTCCCCCCGTTCCTATCCCGTTCCCCTTCCCGTTCCCTCCTGGTTTCTCCAGTTCCTCCCAGTTCCCCTCCCGGTTTCTCCCGGTTCCGCCCCGTTCCCCTCCAGTTTCTCCGGTCCCTCCCGGTTCCCTTCCCTGTTCCCGCCCCGTTCCCCTCCCGGTTTCTCCCGGTCCCTCCCGGTTCCCGGCGCTGACCTCGCCCCGCTCCAGGTAGCGCCGCATCGCGCGTTTCTTCTGGATCTTCTTGCCGCGCCAGTAGAGCAGCGCCAGCAGCACCAGAGAGCACGAGAGGAAAACGGCCCCGACCACCATGACCGCGATCAGCGTCGGGGCGCGCCTGGAACGGGGACGGACCAGGACCGGGGACAGGAACAGGAAACGGAATGGAATGGGAATGGGAATGGGAATGAGGATGGGGATGGGAATGGGAATGAGAATGGGGATGGGGATGGGGATGGGGATGGGAATGGGAATGGGAATGGGAATGGGAATGGGAGCAGGAGCAGGGAATGGGATGGGAATGGGATGGGAATGGGGAGCAGGAGCAGGGAATGGGAATGGGATAATGGGAATGGGAATGGGAATGGGAAAGAGAGCAGGAATGGGAATGGGAATGGAATAGGAATAGGAATGGGAATGGGAATGAGAGTGGGAATGGGAATGGGATAATGGGATAATGGGAATGGGATAATGGGAATGGGAATGGGAATGGGAATGGGAATGAGGCAAGGAGCAGGAATGGGATGGGAATGGGATGGGAATGGGAACGGGAACGGGAATGGGAATGGGATAATGGGATAATGGGAATGGGAATGGGAATGGGAAAGAGGCAGGGAATGGGAATGGGAATGGGAATGAGACAGGAAGGGGATGGGGATAGGGGCAGGAACAGAACGGGATGGGAATGGGATGGGGACAGGAAAGGGGGCAGGAACGGGAATGGGGACAGGAATGGGAATGGGGACGGGAACAGGATGAGGAGGGTGGCGGGGGTAGGAACGGGACAGGGATGGGACCGGGGTGGAACAGGAATGGGGCAGGAGCAGGATGGGGGCCCGAAAGGGACGGGGGATGGGGACGGGGATGGGGACAGGGACAGAAACGGGACCAGACCGGGATAGAAGCAGGATGAAACGGGGATGGGGCGGGACAGGGATGGGGACAAGGACGGGCACAGGGTTAGGGTCCCCGCAGCCCCTCGGGGTCCCCACCCCCTGGAATGTCCCCGCCCCCGGGATGTCCCCCACACCCCTCGGGATGTCCCTGCACCCCCTGGGATGTCCCTACAGCCCCCAGATGTCCCCACACCTCCAGGATGTCCCCACACCCCTCGGGATGTCCCCACCCCCGATGTCCCCGCCCCGCGATACCTGGACACGGGCAGGGGTCCCCAGAGCAGTCCCGCAGCAGCGGCCCCACGCAGCTGTGGGGAGGGACACGGGGGTCAGCGGGGAGGGACCCCAGCAGAGACCCCAACGTGTGTCCGCGGGGTCCCCAGACCCCAAAATGCCCCTAGTGATGCCCCAGGACCCCCATCCTCCTCCCCAAAGAGATTTTAGGACCCCCACCCTGTCCCCAAATGATGCCCCAGGACTCCCACCAGGTCCCCCATGATGCTCCAGGACCCCACCTGCTCCCCAAAGAGATTTTGGGACCCCCACCCAGCCGGGGCCCCTCCACCCTGTCCCCAGTGATTCCCTAGGACCCCACTCTGCTCCCCAAAGAGATTTTGGGACCCCCACCCTGTCCCTAGTGATGCCCCAGGACCCCACGCTGCTCCCCAAAGATATTTTAGGACCCCTACCCTGCTCCCCAAAGATATTTTGGGACCCCCACTCTGCCCCTAACGATTCCCCAGGACCCCATCCTCCTCCTAAAAAGATTTTGGGACCCCACCCTGCCCCAAACGATGCCCCAGACCCCCATCCTCCTCCCTAAAAGATTTTGGGACCCCACCCTGTCCCCAGTGATTCCCCAGGACCCCCACCCTGCTCCCAAAAGATATTTGGGACCCCACCCTACCCCTAACGATTGCCCAGGACCCCACGCTGTTCCCCAAAGATATTTTGGGACCCCCACCCTGCCCAAACGATGCCCCAGACCCCATCCTCCTCCTAAAAGATTTTGGGACCCCACCCAGCCCCAAACAATGACCCAGACCCCATCCTCCTCCCTAAAAAGATTTTGGGACCCCACCCTGTCCCCAGTGATTCCCCAGGACCCCCACGCTGCTCCCCAAAGATATTTTGGGACCCCACCCTGCCCCTAACGATTCCCCAGGACCCCCACGCTGCTCCCCAAAGATATTTTGGGACCCCCACTCTACCCCTAACGATTCCCCACGACCCCACGCTACTCCCCAAAGATATTTCGGGACCCCCCATCCCGTGCCCCCCATCCCGGCCCCCCGCGCCTTGCACCCCCGAGTGCAGTTCTCGTGGCAGGGCCGGCACTCGCGACCCCCGTCCGGGTATTTGTAGATGGGGCCGCGCTCTTAGGACCCCGTCGGGACATCGCTCCACGCAGTGCGGCCCGTCGCGATAGTGCGCGCAGCGCGTGCAGGTGTCGGCGCCCTGCGGGGGTCGGGGGGTGTGACAGGAGCCGAGGGGCAGCGCGGGGACAGCGCGGGGACAGCAGAGGGGACAGCAGAGGCCGTACCGAGCCGTTGCAGGTGGCGCCGCCGTCGATGCGCTCGCACTCCGGATGGCACTCAGAGCACTCCCCGTCCTGCGAGAACTCGCGCGGGTCCCTGCGGGGGCGGGGGGGCACCGGGATCGCGACATGGCCCGGGGGGTCACCGGGATCACGATATGGCCCGGGGGGGTCACCGGGATCGCGATATGGCCCGGGGGGCACTGGGATCGCAATATTGCCCGGGGAGGGGCACCGGGATCGCGATATTGCCCGGGGGGTCACCGGGATCGCGACATGGCCGGGGAGGGGTCACTGGGATCGCGATATGGCCGAAGTCACCGGATCGGGGAGAGGGCACCGGGATCACGATATGGCCGGGGGGGTCACTGGGATGGTGACATGGCCCGGGGGGTCACCGGGATCGCGATATGGCCGGGGGGTCACCGGGATCGGGGAGGGGTCACCGGGATCGCGATATGGCCCGGGGGGCGGGGTGGGCAGCGGGGCTGGGGTCACCCTGACAGTGTGGGGTCACCTTGGGGGTCTCAAAATTGTCCACCCCACCCTGGGGTCACCCTGACAGTGTGGGGTCATCCTGGGGGTCCCAAAATTGTCCACCCCACCCTGGGGTCACCCTGACAGTGACCACCCCACCCTGGGGTCCCTCTTTCAGCGTCCATCTCACCCTGGGACCCCCATGCCCACCCCACCCCTTGCCCACCCTGGGGCTGACCTCCCACCCCACGACCCCACCCCAGTGCCCACCCGGGTGTCCCCCATGCCTCCCCATGTCCCCCCGTGCCCCCGCGCACCCCCTGCCCTCCTTGTCCCCAGTGTCCCCCGTGCCCCCTGTGCCCCCATGTCCCCCCGTGCCCCCATGTCCCCCGCGCCCCGCGCCCGCTGACCCCTCGGTGAAGCGGCAGGTGGACACGCAGACCCCCTCCGGCTGTAGTAGCGGCAGGACAGGCACTGCCGGGCCCCGGCCCCAGCAGCCCTCGGCCGAGCACAGCGGGTCACAAACCTTCCCCTCTTGCTCTGCGGGGACAGCGGGGTCACCGCGGGCTGGGCTGGGGCTGGGCTGGGGCTGGGGTCACCCATGGGGTCAGGGCGGGCTAGGAGTCACCCATGGGGTCACAGTGGGGCTGGGGGTCATCCCATGGGGTCAGGGGTGGGGCTGGGGTCACCCCCATGGGGTCACAGTGGGGCTGGGGGTCATCCCATGGGGTCAGGGGTGGGAGCTGGGGTCACCCCACGGAATCACAGTGGGGCTGGGGGTCACCCCATGGGAACAAAGTGGGGCTGGGGTCACCCCATGGGGTCAGGAGGCAGGGCTGGGGTCACCCCATGGAATCACAGTGGGGCTGGGGGTCACCCCATGGAATCACAGTGGGGCTGGGGGTCACCATGGGGTCAGGGGCGGGGCTGGGGGGCTCTCGGAGGGATGGGGAGCTCAGCACGGGCTGCCGAGGGTCCCAGAGGGTCCCACCCCTCCCTGGCGGGACAGATGGGGAGGTCTCAATACGGGGTCTGGGGGTCCCGGTGTCCCCTCCCCATAGGACAGACGGGGGGTCTCAGTGCGGGATTTGGGGGTCTCGGTGTCCCCTCCCCATAGGACGGACAGAGGGGTCTCAGTGTGGGGTCTGGGGCGCCCAGCAGGTCCCAGGGGGTTCCCGCCCCTCTCTGCCTGCAGGGACGAGGGTTCAGTGCGAGATCTGGGGTCCCCTGTCCCCTCCCCATAGGACAGACGGGGGTCTCAGTGCGGGATCTGGGGTCCCCTGTCCCCTCCCCATAGGACAGACGGAGGGTGTCAGTGTGGGATTTGGGGGTCCCAGTGTCCCCTCCCCATAGGACAGACGGGGGGTCTCAGTGCGAGATCTGGGGTCTCGGTGTCCCCTCCCATGGGACAGACGGGGGTCTCAGTGTGAGGTCTGGGGGTCCCCTGTCCCTCCCCATGGGACGGACCGGGGGGTCTCAGGGTGGGGTCTGGGGGCTCCCAGCAGGTCCCAGGGGGTCCCGCCCCTCCCTGCTGCAGGGACGAGGGTTCAGTGCGAGATCTGGGGGTCCCCCTGTCCCCTCCCCATGGGACGTACGGGGGTCTCAGTGTGGGATCTGGGGTCTCAGTGTCCCCTTCCCATGGGACGGACAGAGGGGTCTCAGTGTGGGGTCTGGGGGTCCCGGTGTCCCCTCCCCATAGGACAGACGGGGGGTCTCAGGGTGGGGTCTGGGGGCTCCCAGCAGGTCCCGGGGGGTCCCGCGCCCCCTCCCTGCTGCAGGGACGAGGGTTCAGTGCGAGATCTGGGGGTCCCCCTGTCCCCTCCCCATAGGACGGACGGGGGGGTCTCAGTGTGGGATCTGGGGGTCCCCGTGTCCCCTCCCCATAGGACGGACAGAGGGGTCTCAGTGTGGGGTCTGGGGGCGCCCAGCTGGTCCCGCAGGGTCCCACGCCCCTCCATGCGACAGGGACGGGGTCTCAGTGTGGGATCTGGGGTCCCCTGTCCCCTCCCCATGGGACGGACGGGGGTCTCAGTGCGGGGTCTGGGCGCGCCCAGCAGGTCCCGCAGGGTCCCGCGCCCCCTCCCCAGCCCTGCCCACGCACGGCACTTGCTGCGGGGCCGGTTGTTGCGGATGTCGAGGTCGGCGCGGCTGCGGCTGAGGCGCGCCCAGTGCACGGTGTGCAGGAAGCAGAGGCGCCGGTTCTCCGTGATGTACACGCGGCCCGCGCTCACCTCCCGCAGCGAGCGCAGCCCAGCGACGTCACGTTCTCGTTCTTCATGATCAGCAGCGAGAAACCGCGGCTGTGCGGGGAAAGGAAAGGAAAAGCGGAGTTCGGGGAGATGGGGGGTTCCAGGAATTCGGGGTGCTCTGGGAATCGGGGCGTGCTCTGGGGGTGGTCAGGAGCCAGGAAATCCTCCGGGAATGGGAATGTTCCGGGAATTGGGATGCTCTGGGAATTGGGATGCTCCGGGAACTGGGGGTGCTCCAGGAGATGGGGGGCTCGGGAGATGGGAATGCTTTGGGTGCTGGGGATGTTCCGGGAATTGGGAATTTTCCGGGAATTGGGATGCTCAGGAGCTGCTCCGGGAGCCGGGGGGTGCTCTGGGGGTGGTCAGGAAGCCAGGAAATCCTCCGGGAATGGGAATGTTCCGGGAATTGGGATGCTCTGGGAATTGGGATGCTCCGGGAACTGGGGGTGCTCCAGGAGATGGGGCTGCTCCGGGAACTGGGGGGCTCCGGGAGATGGGAATGCTTTGGGTGCTGGGAATGTTCCGGAATTGGGATGCTCGGGAGCCAGGGATGCTCCGGGAGTGAGGGCGGGTTGCTCCAGGAGCTGGGGTGCTCTGGGCATCGGGGGTGCTCTGGGGATGGTCAGGAAGCCAGGAAATCCTCCGGGGAATCGGGGCTGCTCCGGGAACTGGGGGCTCCAGGAGATGGGAATGCTTTGGGTGCTGGGGATGTTCCGGGAATTGGGATGCTCCGGGAGCTGCTCCGGGAGCCGGGGGTGCTCAGGGAGCCAGGAAATCCTCCGGGAATGGGGAATGTTCCGGGAATTGGGATGCTCCGGGAACTGGGGGTGCTCTAGGAAATGGGGTGCTCTTGGAGCTGGGGATGTTCCGGGAATTGGGATGCTCCGGGAGCTGCTCCGGGAGCCGGGGGTGCTCTGGGGGTGGTCAGGGAGCCAGGAAATCCTCCGGGAATCGGGGATGCTCCAGGAACTGGGGGTGCTCTGGGAGCTCGGAATGCTCTGGGAATTGGGATGCTCCGGGAACTGGGGTGCTCTAGGAAATGGGGGTGCTCTTGGAGCTGGGGATGTTCCGGGAATTGGGATGCTCGGGAGCTGCTCCGGGGAGCCGGGGGTGCTCTGGGGGTGCTCAGGGAGCCAGGAAATCCTCCGGGAATGGGGAATGTTCAGGAATTGGGATGCTCTGGGAGCCGGGGGTGCTCCGGGGAGTGAGGGGGTTGCTCCAGGAGCTGGGGGTGCTCTGGGAATCGGGGGTGCTCTGGGAGTGGTCAGGAAGTCAGGAAATCCTCCGGGAATTGGGATGCTCCGGGAACAGGGGGCTCCGGGAACTGGGGGTGCTCTAGGAAATGGGGGTGCTCTTGGAGCTGGGGATGTTCGGGAATTGGGATGCTCAGGGAGCTGCTCCGGGAGCCAGGGGTGCTCTGGGGGTGCTCAGAGAGCCAGGAAATCCTGGGAGCCGGGGCGCTCCGCGAGTCGGAGAATGAGCCCAGAGTGAGGGATGCTCCGGGACCCCGGAGCTGCTCCTGGGACCGGGAGCTGCTCTGGGAACCGAAGGATTGCTCCTGGAACCGGGGGATGCTCCGGGAACCGGGGAATGTTCCAGGAATCAGGGAATGCTCCGGGAGCTGCTCCGGGAGCCAGGGATGAACCGGGAACCGGGGGATGAACCGGGGACCAAAGGATGAACCGGGAGCCCGAGGGATGAACCGGGAGGATGAACCGGGAGCCCGGGGATGAACCGAGAGGCGGGGGATGCACCGGGAGGATGAACCGGGAGCCGGGGGATGCACCGGGAGGATGAACCGGGAGTCAAAGGATGAACCAGGAGCCCGGGGATGGAACCAGGAGCCCGGGGATGAACCGAGAGGCGGGGATGCACCGGGAGGATGAACCGGGAGCCCGGGGGATGAACCGGGAGGATGAACCGGGAACCCAGGGATGAACCGGGAGGATGAACCGGGAGTCAAAGGATGAACTGGGAGTCAAAGGATGAACCGGGAGCCCGGGGATGCCCCGAGGAGGAAAGGACCCTCCCGGATACTCCAGGAGCGGGGACGATGCTGCTCCGGGAGCCGGGAAATGTTCTGGGATGGAGGAGATGCTCCGGGAGCCGGGGGAGGAGCCGGGAGGGAGGGAGGGAGGGAGGGGATCCAGGGCCGGGGGCATGCGGGGATTGGGAAAAACGGGGAATTCAGGAATTGGGGAAAACAGAATTCAGGAATTGGGGAAAACAGGGAATTCAGGAATTAGGGAAAACGGGGAATTCAGGAATTCGGGAAAACAGGGAATTCAGGGATCAGGGAAAACGGAATTCAGGGATCGGGGATGTCGGGGGAGGCAGGAATTGGGGAAAACAAGGAATTCGGGAATTGGGGAAACCAGGGAATTCAGGAATTGGGGAAAACAAGGAATTCGGGAATTGGGGAAACCAGGGAATTCAGGAATTGGGGAAAACAAGGAATTCGGGAATTGGGAAGACGGGAGTTCAGGAATTCAGGAAAACAGGGAATTCAAGGAGCAAGGAAAACGGAATTCAGGGATTGGGGAAAATGGGGAATTCAGGGATTGGGGAAAACAGGGAATTCGGGAATTGGGGAAGACGGGGAGTTCAGGAATTCGGGAAAACAGGGAATTCAAGGAGCAAGGAAAACGGAATTCAGGGATTGGGGAAAATGGAATTCAGGAATTGGGGAAAATGGAAAATTCAAGGATTGAGGAAAACGGGGAGTTCAGGAATTGGGGAAAACTGAACTCAGGGGATTGGGGAAAAGGGGAGTTCAGGAATTGGGGGAATGGGGAATTCAGGAATTGGGGAAACCGGGGAGTTCAGGAATTGGCGGAATGGGGAATTCAGGAATTGGGGAACCGGGGAATTCAGGAATTGGGGGAAATGGAAAATTCAAGGATTGAGGAAAACAGGGAGTTCAGGAATTGGGGGAAATGGGAAATTCAGGAATTGGGGGAAATGGGGAGTTCAGGAATTGGGGGAAATGGGGAATTCAGGAATTGGGGAAAATGGGTAATTCAGGAATTGGGGGAAATGGGGAATTCAGGAATTGGGGAAATGGGGAGTTCAGGGCCGGGGATGCCGGGGAGGGGGCCAGGACACGCCGGGGCTCTCACTTGTAGAGGCTCCGTCCCCCCGATGGTCTCGGGAGGTTGGAGAAGACGCTGAAGTTGTGCATGTGCTTGGGCCAGGACTGGATGTTGAGGTACCCTCTGGGGACAGCACGGGCTCAGCGCGGCCCTGGAAGGGTCTGGGGGCTCCAGGGGTCCCGGGGGCTCCAGGAGGTCTCTGCACCCCCAGCCCCCTCTCACCCGGTGATCTCCCGCACGGTCCGAACACGTTCAGCTTCTCCCGGGTCCAGCGCCGAGATGTTGCGCTAGGGTCCCTGCGGGGCCGGAGCGCTCAGCTGGGCCGGGTCTGCACCCCTTAAATCCCCCCGAGACCCCCAAATGCCATCCCTGAACCCCTGAACACCTCAAATCCCACCCTGAAACCCCCAAATCTCATCCCTGAACCCCCAAATCCCACCCTGAAACCCCCAAATCCGACCCCCCCAAATCCCACTCCTGAACCCCCAAATCTCATCCCTGAACCTCCCAATGCCACCCTGACTCCCCAAATCCCACCCCTGAACCCCTAAACCCTCCTGAACCCCCAAATCCCACCTCTGAACCCCCAAACCCCCTGACGCCCCTAACCCCCTGACCCCCAAATCCCACCCCTGAAACCCCCTAAATCCTCCCTGAGCTCCCCAAATCCCATCCCGAACCCCCCAAATCCCATCCCTGAACCCCCAAATCTCATCCCGAACCCCCAAATCCCACCCCTGAACCCCCCAAATCCCCCTGAACCCTCAATCCCCCTGACCCCCAATCCCACCCCGGCCCCCAGTCCCCGCTCACCCCTCCAGGCCGGTGATGAGGAAGTCGAGGTTGCCCAGGATCTTGGTGCAGTTAGATGAAGGTGTCGATGTTGCTGGAATCCACGGTCTGGTACTTGCTGCCGGCTCGGTGCCCTCACAGGCTGCGGGGGCGGGCAGAGAGGCTCAGAGGGTAGGGTCCCAAGACACCCCCAGCCCCCAGGACACCCCAGGCCGCACCCTTGGGGCTACAGCCCTCGCAGAATCACGTAGTCTTATGATTCTTATCCTTGTCGTTTGAGCAGGCAGCCTGACAATAATCCACCACGAAATTATCTGCGGAGACCCCGAATACCTCGAGCCAGCCCAAACCCCCTCAGAGCCCCCAAAAACCCCCAGTTTGGCTCTGGGGCCTCCACCTGCAGATTTAGTGCTGTATGCATTGAGGTTGGAAATAACTGGAAGGTGACTGATATTGTGAATGTGGCATTTGAACTGCAGCTGCAGCTTGCTCTCATTTACAGCCATAAGCAAACTGAATGAACAGCAGACAGTGGTGAATGAACAGGCAGACTGGACCAGACACAAGGATGATAGTGAACTAGATGGCCAGATGGAATAGATAGACACGAGAGTAGACACAGCCATAGGCACACTTAGAACCAAGAGCCCTTCTACCAAAATTTAAAGTGCGAGCGGCTGAGGCAGACAGAAACGGGCAGTTAAGACACAGCGGGATGGGCGATGGTTTTCGCATGACCCTGAGATGAATTACGAGGTGAACAGATAGACATAAGTAAGACACAGCCATAGGCTGCTTAGAACGCACAGGCACTGGTGGCTGTGCAGCCTGGGGCGGATGAAACAGGACCAGTGGGCTAAGGGATGGACAGGCAGACATAAAGATGAACACAAAGTAGACAAAGAGATGGGCAATGACATAAAGATGAGAACTTCCAAGATGACACAGATGACAAATGAATATAGTGACTAAAATTGAATAAAGATGAACCAGTGACACAAAGATGACACAAGAATTAGACACAGAGATAGACCGAGATAGACATAGAATAGACACAACCACTTAAAACTAAGCAAGAGCACCACAGCTTCTGTCAAGTGTGCACTGACACAGAATGACAAATGAGACAGAAATCAGGCACCAGTAAAACTAAGATGACTGGTGACAAATAGACATAAGATGAACTTACTTCATGACTAACAGAAGGCCAAATCTTTGTATTAAGCCATATAAATACAAAGGGCAGAACAAACGAGACTCAATTGAACAGAGATAGACAAAATGACCTGGGAGATAATTAGAATGAACCAAATAAACCTACAGTGAACTAAAGATAGGCAAAGATGACCATTATTTTAAGACGAATATAGAATGTTTAGTATTTCAGGTGACACAGATGACTTCATGTTTTGTAGAGGCGCCTAAGCCACTTCTATGATGAAAGCCATGAGCTAAGACAGATAGACAGACCAATCTAATTCAGAGATGACAGTGTTTGCAGATGAGCCGAGATGAATAAATCAGACATAGATTGACACAGTAAATGACTGCAGAACTGAGCGCTGTAATTAAGTAACAAATATGAAAGTGAGATAGATGATAAGGAAATGAACAGAGAATGAATGATGACACAGATGGGCAAGGTGAACAAAGAATGAATAAAGTGGAACACAGAGGTGAACTTACAGGGAATGGACAGATAGACATCGGATGAACACAACCATGACACATGAATCTGAAACATCTATGTTAAAATAATGCAAGCCTGAGCGAACCAGAAGCAGACACAGAGCAAGAATGAACCATGAGATGAATGGCGATAAGATGTAAGATGAGAAAATGGTATGAGATAGAACACAGGGATAGACAGATAGACATAGGATGAACACAACCATAAACTGCGGATAAGAACATATTTGTTGAAGTAGTACTTGGCCTAGAGGGCCTTAGATAGACAGAATGACCTGGCAAAGATAGACATAAAGAGATAGACAGATGTTTAAGACAGACCCAGATAGACACATTAAACAGATATTAGATGATGATCAGGTATCCAGATGGATAGATAGATAGATGATAGGCAGACAGATGGGAGAAATGGAATGGTATTCAAATACCAATGGAATGGAATGTGAGCGATAATGATGGTGATAATGGTGATGATGATATTCTGATAAGATATTAAACAGGCCAGATAATTGATGATGACGAATGACAGGCAGATAAGATAGATAGATAGATAGATAATGAGATGATAGATGAATGAATGATGGATGTTATAGATAGATACATAGGTGATGGGTATTAGATAGATAGATAGATATAGATAGATAGATAGATAGATAGATGATAGATAGATAGATAGATGAGTAGACCAATGAATGAATGATAGATGATAGAATGGATGGGTAATGGAATGAATGATAGGTATTAGATGGATAATGATAGATGAATGATAGATAGATAAGATAGATGATAGATGATAGATAGATAAGATGGATGATGAATGATACAGAACAGATAGATAGATGGATAGATAGATAGATAGATGATGATGATAGTATCGGTAATTGATAATTAGTAGATGAATGACAGATGGATGGAATGAGATAAGATGGGTAGATAGAAAGATAGATAGATAGATGATAGATAGATGAATGATAGATGACTAGATAGATAGATGGATGATATGATAGATAGATGACAGATGATAGAATAGATGGAGCTAGATACATAGATAGATACATGCTAGATGATAAGATAGTGTGACGATGAATAGATGATATTAGATAGAAAGATAGATGATAGATAGATAGATGGGTGGATAATACGATGAGATGATCGTGATGAGATGTTGAGTATGAGTATGATGATGATAATCGACTAGATGACTGATGATAGATAGATAGATAGATAGATAGATGGATAGATAGATAGATGATGATAGATGGATAGATGGATGGATGATGGATAGGATGGATGATGGATGGATGGATGGATGGATGGATGAGATGGATGATGGATGGATGGATGGATGGATGGATGGATGGATGGATGGATGATGGATGGATGGATGGATGATGGATGATGGATGATGATTGATGGATGATGGATGGATGGATGATGGATGAATGGATGATGGATGGATGGATGTGATGGATGGATGGATGGATGGATGGATGATGGATGATGGATGGATGGATGGATGATGGATGATGGATGATGGATGATGGATGGATGGATGGATGGATGGATGGATGGATGGATGGATGATGGATGGATGGATGGATGTGGATGGATAGATAGATATGATAGATAGATAGATGGATGATGGATGATGGATGGATGGATGATGGATGATGGATGGATGAATTGATGGAGTGATGGATGGATGGATGAATGGATGGATGGATGGATGGATGGATTGGATCTGGATGATGAATTATGATTGATGATGGATGGATAGATAGATGGATGGATGGATCAGGTAGATGGATGGCGGAGGGGCGGACACAGGGGTGGACGGACAGGCACTGCGAACAGATGGACACACAGAAGCGGTCAGAGCGGGCACGGGGCGGGCAGCCAGCCCAAGACAGACAACCAGACAGACCTGAGCGGACAGACAAGCGGCGCGTCTGAAGCAGTGGAGTGCGCGGGGGCCCGTGCAGCCGCCCGCGCACTCCCTCGTGGCAGCACTCGTTAGGCGCGCGGCGAAGCAGCGCCCGTTGCACTGCGGGCGCAGATGGTCTTGGTCACTGCGGGGACACGGGGGTCAGGGGGGTCACCGGGGGAGTCACCGGGGGTCTGCCCCACTGACCCCCCCCAAGTACCCACATTTCTGGCAGTCCTCGGGGCCCGGCCCCAGCAGTGACCGCCGCAGCTCTCGTGGCACGGGGGCGCCTGCCGAGGACAGCACGAGAGGATCACCCGAGGGACCCCGAACACAGGAGTCACGAGGACCCCAGAACACAGGGGCCCAGAGGACCCTGAACACAGGGTCACCCCAAACATAGAGGGGTCACCCCAGAAGGGACCCCAAACATGGGAGTCACCCCAAAAACAGGGAGTCACCAGAGGGACCCAGAACACGGGGGGTCACCCCGGAGGGACCCAAACACAGGGGGTCACCCCAGAGGGACTAAACACGGAGAGAGCCTATAGGGACCCCAAACACAGGAGTCACCCCAAACACGGTGGAGTCACCCCAGAGGACCCCAAAATAGGATGGAGCCCAAAGGACCCCCAAAACCGGGGAACCCCAATCCAGAATCACCTCAAACCCAAGGGACCCCAAACCAGGGTGACCTAAAGCCACCCCAAACTCAGAGGAGTCCCCAAACCCAGGGGTGATCCCAAACCAAGGAGTGACCCCAAAGAAACCCCCAAAACCAGGGTTCACTCCAAACCCAGGGGTCACCTCAAACCAAGTGGTCACCCCAAAGTGACCCCAAACCCGAGTGACCCCAAACCCAGGAGTGACCCCAAGGGACCCCAACCTAGGGGTGACCCCGAACCAGAGAGTGACCCCGAATCAGGGTGACCCCAAAGTAATCCTAAACCCGAGGTGACCCCAAACCCGGGGTGACCTCACATCCCCTCTGTCCCCACGCTGCAGCCCTGTCCCTATCCCTGTCCCCGTCCTCTGTCCCTGTCCCTGTCCCCGTCCCGTCCCCTGTCCCCACCCCCGCAGCCATGTCCCCTGTCCCCTCCCCTGTCCCCGTCCCCGTCCCGTCCGTCCACGCACAGCCGTGTCCCTGTCCCTGTCCCTGCTCCCCCGCACAGCCGTGTCCCCATCCTGTCCCCTGTCCCCACGCACAGCCGTGCCTGTCCCCTGTCCCACAGTCCCTGTCCCTGTCTGTCCCTGTCCCTGTCCCTTTCCCTTGTCCCTGTCCCGTCCCGTCACGCTGCAGTGTCCCTATCCCTATCCCCTGTCCCCATCCCTGTCCCTGTCCCCACGCACAGCCGTGTCCCCATCCCCTGTCCCTGTCCCCACGCACAGCCGTGCCGTTGTCCCTCACGAGCGGCTCCAGCCGCGTGTCCCTCATGATGTCCCTCCACTCCACCGTGTCCACGTGGCAGAGCTGCGCGTTCTTCTCGATGTACACGCCCCGCCAGGATCTCTGCGCCACAGGGGACAGGGGTGACAAGGGGGACAGCCGCGACGTCCTCAGCTCGCCACCATGTCCCTCCTGCTGTCCCTCCCCACGGTGTCCTCACACGTGCTGTCCGATGTCCCCACCGTGTCCCCCGTCCCCCGTGCCCCCATGTCCCCACCGTGCTGTGCCCCCGTGTCCCCCTCATGTCCCGTGTCCCCCATGTCCTCCATGTCCCCCATTGTCCCCCTGTGCTGTCCCCTCCCGTGTCCCTGTCCCGTGTCCCCCCCGTGTCCCCCATTGCCCCCAATCCCCTCCACGTCCCCCTGTCCCCTCATGTCCCATGTCCATGTCCCCCGTGTCCCCGTGTCCCCCAGTGTCCCCGCGTCCCCGCGCGCACCGTGAGCTGGTTGAGCCGCGCTGCCGCAGCGCCTGGGTATTGTTGGGGTTGTAGTTGAGCAGCACGAAGAGCGCGAAGCGTCCTCGTAGAACTGCGTGCCGCGGATGACAGCGCCGGAGTTCTGCAGCAGCAGCGCCGCCGAACACGTTCATGGCGATCAGGATAGCCCGGTCACCTCGCGGATGGTCTGCGGGGATCGGGGTCACGGGCTGGCCACGGCCAGCGGCGACAGGGTGGCCAGGTCACCTCCAACCGGGCATGTCCCCCCTGGCTGGCCATGGTCACCATGTCCCCTCAAAGTGGCCATATGGTCCCCACGGTAGCCAGGTCACCTCCCAACTGGCCATGTCCCTCCCTGGCTGGCCACAGTGGCCAGTCACCTCCCAGCTGGGCATGTCCCCCTGGCTAGCCGCATGGTCCCCATGTCCCCTCCAAACTGACCATGTCCCCTGATGTGGTCCTGTCCCCTCAAACTGGGCATGTCCTCCCCTGGCTGGTCATGACCCTATGTCCCCTCAAACTGGACGCGTCCTCCCTGGTGGCCATAGTCCCCATGTCCCCTCAAACTGGCCATGGTCCCCAGGGTGGCCAGGTCACCTCTGAACAGGGCACTGGGCTGGCCACGGCCACGGGGACAGGGTGGCCAGGTCACCTCCTAACAGGCATGTCCCCCTGGCTGGTCATGGTCCCCATGTCCCCTCCAAACTGGCCATGGTCCCCACGGTGGCCAGGTCACCTCAAACTGGCCATGTCCCCCCGGCTGGCCACAGTGGCCAAGTCACCTCCCAGCTGGGCATGTCCCCCTGGCTGGCCATGGTCCCCTATGTCCCCTCCAAACTGGACACATCCTCCCCTGGTGGCCATAGTCCCCATGTCACCTCAGACTGGCCATGGTCCCCATGGTGGCCAGGTCACCTCTGAACAGGGCACTGGGCTGGCCATCGGCCACGGGGACAGGGTGGCCAGGTCACCTCCTAACCAGGCATGTCCCCCCTGGCTGGTCATGAGTCCCCATGTCCCCTCAAACTGGCCACGTCCTCCCTTTGATGGCCATGGTCCCCATGGTGGCCAGGTCACCTCCAAACTGGCCATGTCCTGTACCTGGTGGCCATAGTCCCATGTCCTCTCCAAACTGGCCATGTCCCCTAATGTGGTCCCTGTCCCCTCCAAACTGGCCATGTCCTCCCCTGGCTGGTCATGGTCCCTATATCACCTCCAAACTGGCCATGTTCTGTACCTGGTGGCCATGGTCCCCATGTCCCTCTCCAAACTGGCCATGTCCCTAATGTGGTCCCTGTCCCCTCCAAACTGGCCATGTCACTCCCCTGGATGGCCACGGTCCCCCAGTGGCCATTTCCCTCCAAACTGGCGTGTCCTCTCTTTGATGGCCACGGTCCCCATGTAGCCTCCAAACTGGCCTGCACGTGGTGGCCCACGGCCTCCCCTGAGTAGCCACAGCCAACTTCTCCATGGGCTCTCTGTCCCCTCAAACTGGCCCCATCCTGCACAAGGTGGCCATGGCCACGTCCTGCACCCATGGTGGCCACGTCCCCTCCAAACTGGCCACGTCCTGCCCTGGCTCATGCAGCAATGTCCCCTCGGTGGTCCCCGTCCCCCCCTCGGTGGCCACCCCCGTGTGCCCAGGGTCACCTGCAGGAAGGAGAGGTCCTGGCTGTGGTCGATGAGGACGATCTCCAGGTTGCCCATGACGATCTCGCGAGTTGTTGTACATCTTGTGCAGGGTCTGGTACTGGTGCTGCGCGTCCCAGTCACGCTCAGCCCGTTCAGCGTCCCAGCGCACACTGCGGGCAGCGAAGTCACCCGGGGCCACCAAGGGCCACCACAGCCACCGGGGTCACCAGGGCCACCAAGGGTCACGGGGCCACCGGGAGCCACCAGAGGCCACCATGGCCATCACAGCCACTGGGGCCACCATGGCTACCAGGGCCATCACAGCCACCAGGGCCACCGGGGCCATCACAGCCACCACAGCTATCATGGCCACCGGGGCCACCAGGGCCTTCACAGCCACCGGGGCCACCAGGGCCACTGGGGCCACGGGGCCATCACAGCCACCGGGGCCACCGAGAGCCACCATGGCTACCAGGGCCATCACAGCCACCAGGGCCACCGGGACCACCAGGGTCACCACAGCCACGGGGCCACTGGGGACACCATGGCTACCAGGGCCATCACAGCCAGCACAGCTACCACGGCCACTGGGGCCACCACAGCCACCAGGGTCACTGGGGCTACCAGGGTCACTGGGACCACCATGGCCATCACAGCCACCAGGGCCACCAGGGTCACCACAGACACTGGGGTCACCACAGCCACCAGGGTCACCACAGCCATCAGAGCCACCATGGCCACCACGGCCACTGGGGCCACCCCTGCATGGCCACATCACCTCCTGCACGGTCACTGCCATGTCCCCTCCCAGCTGGCCCTGTCCTGCACATGGTGGCCGTGCTCATGACCCCTCAAAGACGGCTCTGTCACCCCTCCAATGGCCATGTCCCCACCTCAATGTCCCTGTGTCCCCCCCGGGGTCCCTGTCCATTCCACAGTGGCCCTGTCCCCCCCATGGTGGCCTGCGTCCCTACCATGGTGGCCCTGTCCCCTCCATGGTGCCCAGGTTATGGCAGTGCCCCCACGGTGTCCCTGTCCATTCCACGGTGTCCCTGTCCTTTCCATGGTGGCCCTGTCCCTCCACGATGTCCTCGTGCTCTCCATGCCACCCTGCCCATGGTGTCCGTGTCCCCTCCATGGTGCCCAGGTTATGGCAGTGTCCCCACGGTGTCCCTGTCCTTTCCACGATGTCCTCGTCCCCTCCACGGTGTCCGTGTCCCCCAGCGCTCCCACCGCCCCCAGCGCTGTCCCCGCCCCGGGTCCTCCCCCGTCCCCTCCCGTCCCGTCCCGTCCCTCCCCTCCCCGGCGCTGCCCGAACCGGCCGGGCGAGCCTTGCGCAAGGCGGGCGCCTCGGGCTCGGCCCCCCCGCCCCGCCACGCCCGCCCGGACTTCGGCCCCGCCGCCGCCCCGAGGCCGGGCCCGGGACACCCCCGGCTCCGGGGGCGCGGGGTCCGCGGGGCTCGGTGTCCCCCCCCGCCCCGCTCCGGCCGTGGGCGCACAGAACCCGCTTTGTGCGCGGGGCCCCCTCCCCTGGCACCGCACAAAGCCGCGATTGTGGCGGGCGGGACCCCAAACCGGGACCCCCGGGGGCACCGAGGGGTGCGGGGCCCCCAGACTCGCAGACGTGACTCAGGCCGCGGCGCGCGGGGGGGGCTGCGGTCAAAGGCGGCTTTGTGCGAACCGGGACCCTCCGGGGCAGCGGAGCTCGGGCCCCCCCCGCCCCGGCCGGGCTATTTGAGCAGGGAAGGGGCTAAAAAAAGGTCCCAGCTGCGATGGCAGCGGCACGGGGAGGGGCGAGGGGGGCCGGAACAGGGGGTGTGAGACCCCCGTGAAACCCCCCCAGGGTGCTGGGGGGCAGCATCCACCCGCTCCCCCCGGATCCTCCAGGAGAATCATTAACGGGGAATCATTAACGAGGGTCCCACGGGGGGATTTTGGGCGGTGCACCTGCCCGCGGTGGGGGGTGGGCGGGGGCGATGCTGGGGGTCCCCCCCCCATTCCCCGGGCGCCGCGGCGGCGGCGGGACCGGGCGTTATCAGCGCGGGGCCCCGCTGGCAGCTCCGGCACGTCCCCGCTATCAGCCGCGTGCCACCGCGGCCCCCGCCGCCAGGAATAGCACCGGGGAACCGGGGGGGGCACCGGGAGGGGCTCGGAGCGACCTCCTGCCCTCGGCCCCCGGCACAAAGGGGGCTGTGTGCGCCGGGCCCCGGCCCCGAACAAAGGGGGCTCTCACTTGGGGGGGCAGAGTTAGGGCCGCTCCTCGCTGTCCCCTCGGTGTCCGTGAGACCCCGAGGTTCCCCGAGCCCCCGAGGTGTCCCCGAGCCCCCGAGGTGCCTCTCCCGCCGGGGATCCGCAGCCCGTGGGTGGCACCCGAGGCGTCGCCGGCGGCACATGGAGCGAGGGGACACAGCCAGGGGTCCCCCCGTGTGTGCCCCCCACCCCGGGCACCCCCGGGCACCGGCGGCGTTTTAGGGGTGACGCCGGCCCCACCTGCGCGTCCAGCCCTCGGTGTTTTTCCTTTGGGGATTGAAAAACAACTCCCGGGCGGCCGCGGCCCTTCCGGGGTGCCGGGGGTGCGGCGCGGGCAGGGCCGGGAACCCGCCGGGGGTCCCCCCTGAAGGATCCCCCCCCGGCCCCCTCGGGGGTCGCGCCCGGATCCCAAAGGCATCGCCGGGACCCGGCCCCGCAGCCTAAAATTAGCCCGGGCAGCTGCGGGGCCGCAGGTGCCGAGCGCGGGAGGGGGAACCGGGAGCGGGACCGGGCCGGGAGGGGCACCGAGAACAGGACCGGGCCGGGGGAGGGGGCACCGAGAGCAGGGACGAACCGGGAGGGGGCACCGGGAGCGGGACCGAGCTGGGGAGGGGGCACCGAGAGCAGGACCGAGAGCTGGGGAGGGGGCACCGAGAGCGGGACCGGGCCGGGGAGGGGCACCGAGAACGGGACCGAGCTGGGGAGGGGGCACCGAGAGCGGGACCGGAGCCGGGGAGGGGCACCGAGCCCCAGGATTGACCCCGGGAATGATCACCGAGCGTGGGACCGACCCCCGAGAGGCCACCGAGCCCGGCACCGAGTCCCGGGAAGCGGCACCGAGTCCCGGGAAGGGCACCGAGTCCCAGCCCCGCCGGAGCCGCAGTCCCAGGGGGTTTCGGTGCCGGTCCCGGTGATCCCGGAGCCGTGGGTTCCCCTCCGGGACAGCGCCGGGGAACCCGGGACGCCCCCACGGGCGGGGAATTGTTGGGATCGGATCAGGGTCCGGTACCGGCGGAATCGAGACGGCGGCACCGCCGGGACCCCCGAGCGCTCCCGCGGCCCCCGCCCTCCCGGGACCCCCGCGCGTTCCGGTGTTTCCGCGTTTCCCTTTTCCCGACCCCGCGGCGCAGCCCCGGTTCCGCCGGTACCGGTGCCGGTGCTCACCTGCCTGCGCGGAGCCGGGCGCGGGGGCGCGGAGCAGCAGCGGCAGCAGCAGCAGCAGCGCCCGGGGCCGCTCCCGGTGCCGGTGCGGCTCCATCGCGGCTCGCCGGTAGCGGCGGAGCGGAGCGTGCCCGGGAATGCACCTGGCGCGGGGCCGCGGGGCGGGCGGGGCCGGGCCGGGCCGGGCCGGGCGGGGCAGCGCCGGGGATTTGGGGCGGGGGGACACCCGCTTCCTCCCCGCCCCGCCCCGGGACCCGCCCGCCGCGCCCGGGGCGGCGGCACCGGGACCGTCCGCCCCCACCGGGCCCCGGGCGGTGTCTCCAGCCCGGCCCGGACCCCTCAGCCAGGTACGGACCCCATAGCCCGGTTCATCCTCTCCCAGCCCGGTCCGGACCCTCCAACCCGGTCCGGATCCCACAGCCCGGCCCGGACCCCTCTCAGCCCTGTCAGGACCCCATAGCCCGGTTCATCCTCCCAGCCCGGTTCATCCCCTCAGCCCGGTTCGGACCCTCCAACCTGGTCCGGATCCCACAGCCCGGTTCGGATCCCCTCAGCCAGGTACGGACCCCTCAGCCCGGCCCGGACTCCATAGCCCGGATCATCCCCACCCCGGCCCGGTTCGGCCCCTCCGGCCCGGTTCGGATCCCCTAAACCCGGTCCGGACCCCTCAGCCCGGCCCGGACTCCATAGCCCGGTTCATTCCCACCCAGCCCGGTTCGGATCCCTAAACCCGATCCGGACCCCCAACGGATTCGTCCCCCCGGTCCGGTTCGGCTTCCCCGGCCCGGTTCGGCCCCCTCAGCCCAGTCCGGACCCCCGGCCCGGTTCGTTCCCCGGCCCAGTTCGGCTCCCCTAAACCCGGTCCTGACCCTCAGCCCGGCCTGGATTCCATAGCCCGGTTCATCCCCCCAGCCCGGTTCAGCCCCTCCCGGCCCGGTTCGGCTCCCCTAAACCCGGTCCGGACCTCCCGGCCAGTTTGTTCCCCCGGCCCAGTTCGGCTTCCCCCGGCCCGGTTCGGGCCCCTCAACCCGGTCCGGACCTCCCGGCCCAGTTTGTTCCCCGGCCCAGTTCGGCTTCCTCCGGCCTGGTTCGGCCCCTCCCGGCCGGTCTGGACCTCTCAGCCCGGTCCGGAACCCCCAGCCCGGTTCGGCCTCTCCGGCTCCCCTAAACCGGTCCGGACCCCTCAGCCCAGTTCGTTCCCCCGGCCCGGTTCGGCTCCCCTAAACCCGGTTCGGCCCCTCAGCCCGGCCTGGATTCCACAGCCCGGTTCATCCCCCCCAACCCGGTTCAGCCCCTCCCGGCCCGGTTCGGCTCCCCTAAACCCGGTCCGGACCCCTCAGCCCGGTTCGTTTCCCCCGGAGCAGTTCTCCTCCGAGCCCCCGGTGCCCCCAGCCCCGTTCACAGCCCCGGCCCCACGGAGACCCCCCCAAAAAACAGATGGGGGGGGGGGTTGAGACAATTGAAGCACCCCCAAAATACGGGGAGGGGTCGAGCCCCCAAAAACACGGGAGAGGTTCGGGCCCCAAATGCAGCTCCCAGCGTGAAGCCCCTCCCCAAAACCCCCAAAACGGGGGGAGGGGTCTGACCCCATCCCGACCCCCCCAGGTCGGGGGCAGCTCCCGGGGAGGATTTGGGGACCCCGACCCCCCGGGACAAGGTCTGGGCTCAGGGGAGGGGTCAGGGCACCAGGGCAGCCCCCAGGTGTCCCCAAATACCCCCAGGGTCAGAGCCCCCATTTCCTCCCCTCCAGGGTGGGCAGCAGCCCCAGACCCCCCAAACAAGAGTGGGAGCCCTCAGGAAGACCCCCCCAAATTCCCAAATCCCCCCAAAAACATGGAGTAGGATCAGAGCACCCCCAACACCACAGAGCCAGGCTTGGAGCAGCCCCAGCTCCCCCCATAATGAGGGGCTGAGACCCTCAGACCCCCAAAATCCCCCAAACACGGAGCTCTGGGACATCCTTTATTGACTTTATTGACTCTGCTCTGGGGGTCCCGCACGGGGCCGGGGTCTCCTCACATGGGCTTGGGGGGGCGGGGGCTGCTCCTGCAGAGAGAAACCAAGTCAGGGGTGCTGGGGGGCACGGAGCCCCCAGACCCCTCCAGGCAGCTCCTGGACACCTGAGGACCCCCAAAATCCCCTGGGACCCCTCCCAGGATCTCCCCAGGTACCCCCAGACCCCTCCAGGACCTCCTGAGACCTCCCAGGACACCCCCAGAAACCCCTGGAGACCCCCCAGACCCCTCAGGGACTCTCCCAAACACCTCTGGGACCCCCAAGATCCCTCAGGGACCCCTCCAGACCCCTTAGGGACCCCCCAAACACCCCCGGAACCCCCAAGATCCCTTAGGGACTTCCCCAGACACCAGTGAGACCCCCAGACCCCTTTGGGACCCCCCAAACACCCCTGGGACCCCTTGGAGACACCCTCAGACCCCCAGTGACCCTCCCAAACACCTCTGGGACCCCCAAGATCCCTCAGGGACCCCCCAAACAACCCTGGGACCCCTTGGAGACTCCCCCAGACACTCCTGGGATCCCCCGGACACACTGGAGACCCCTCAAGACCCCTCCCAAACACCCCTGAGATCCCCCCAGCCCCTTAGGGACCCTCCCAAACACCTCTGGAACCCCCAAGATCCCTCAGGGACTCCCCCAGACCCCTTTGAGCCCCATCCAGACCCCTTAGGGACCCCCTAAACACCCCTGGGACCTCCCCAGCCCGCCAGGACCCCCCAGACTCATGGCAGGGGTGGAAGCGGGGCGGGGGGTGCAGTCCCAGCAGGACCCTTCCAGGATCCGCCTACAAGACCCCTGAGGACCCCCAGACACCTCTGGGACCCCTTGAGACACCCCTGGAACACCCCAGACCCTTGGAGACCCTCTAGACCCTTAGGGACCCCCTAAACACTCCTGGGACCCTTTAGGGACCCCTCTAAACACCCTGGGACCCTTGGAGACTCCCCAGCCCTCAGGACCCCCCAGATACCCCTCAGTCCCCCCCAACCTCACAGTGGGGGGCGAGGCGGGGTAGGGGAAGCAATCCAAGCAGGACCCTTCCAGGATCCCCCCAGCCCCTCAGGGCCCCCCAGCCCCTCAGGACACCCCTCAGGACCCCCTAGCCCCCTCAGGGCCCCCCCAACCCCTCAGGACCCCCAGCCCCTCAGGGCCCCCCCAACCCCTCAGGACCCCCCAGCCCCTCAGGGCCCCCAGACTCACGGCGGGGCGAGGCGGGGCGGGGCGTCGCGATCCTGCGGCGCCTCCGCGAGCGGTTCCGAACCACCTTGCTGTGGATGGCGGCAGCTGACGCAGTAATGGAGCTTCACGTACAGCTTGGGCAGGACATAGGCTGGGAGGGGAAAAAACGGGGTGAGGGACCCCAAAAACACACCCTGGGACCCCAAAAACACACCCAGGGATGCCAAAAATACACCCAGGGACCCCAAAAGCACCCCCAAACCATCCAGGGACCCCAGGAACACCACCAGGGCAGTAATGGAGCTTCACGTACAGCTTGGGCAGGACGTAGGCTGGGAGGGGAAAAACGGGGTGAGGGACCCCAAAAACACACCCAGGGACCCCAAAAACACACCCAGGGATGCCAAAAACACACCCAGGGATCCCAAAACACACCCAGAGACCCCAAAAACACCCCTAAACCACCCCAGGGACCCCAAAAACCCCCAGGACAGTAATGGAGCTTCACGTACAGCTTGGGCAGGACATAGGCTGGGAGGGGAAAAAACGGAGTGAGGGACCCTAAACCACACTCAGGGACCCCAAAACACACCCAGGGATGCCAAAAATACCCCCAGAAACACCAAGGGACCCCAAAAACACCCCCAGAAACATCCAGGGATCCCAGGAACACTCCCAGGGCAGTAATGGAGCTTCACGTACAGCTTGGGCAGCACGTAGGCTGGGAGGGGAAAAAACGGGGTGAGGGACCCCAAAAACACACCCAGGGACCCCAAAAATCGCCCCAAAACCATCCAGGGACCCCAAAAACACCCCCAGGAACATCCAGGGATCCCAGAAACATCCAGGGATCCCAGGAACACCCCCAGGGCAGTAATGGAGGTTCACGTACAGCTTGGGCAGCAGGTAGGCTGGGAGGGAAAAACGAGGTGAGGGACCCCAAAAACACACCCAGGGATCCCAAAAATACACCCAGGGACCCCAAAAACACACCCAGGGATCCCAAAAACACCCCTAAACTACCCCAGGGACCCCAAAACCCCCAGGGCAGTAATGGAGCTTCACGTACAGCTTGGGCAGCACGTAGGCTGGGAGGGGAAAAGCGGGGTGAGTGACCCCAAAATACACCCAGGGACCCCAAAAACACACCCAGGGACCCCAAAACCACACCCAGGGACCCTAAAAACACCCCTAAACCACTTCCCAGGGACCCCAAAAACAGCCCCAGGGGGACAATTGTGGGGGTGACAATGGGGTTATTTTGGGGTGACAGAGGAGCAGGGTCAGGTTTTTGGGGGGTCAAGGGAGTTATTTTGGGGGTGACAGAGGAGCTATTTTGGGGGCAAAAATGGGCTATTTTGGGCTGACAGAAACTATTTTGGGGGGGCACCAGAGCTATTTTGGGGGTGACAGAGAGGCTATTTTGGGGGGAACAGGACTATTTTGGGGGGACAATGGGGTTATTTTGGGGCTATTCTGGAAATCTGGATAATTTTTTGAGGGGGGCTATTTTGGAGGAACAAGGACTATTTAGGGAGACACCCAGGACCATTTTTGGGGTGACAGAGAGGCTATTTTGGGGGTGACAGAGAGCTAATTTGGGGTGACAGAGGAGCTATTTTGGGGGACACCAGGACCATTTTGGGGGTGACATTGAGGCTATTTTGGGGGTGACAGAGAGGCTATTTTGGGGGTACATCAGGATCATTTTGGGGGAACAGGACTATTTTGTGGGGGACAATGGGGTTATTTTGTGGGCACACCAGGACCATTTTGGGGGGACAGAGAGGCTATTTTGGGGGAGGACACCAGGACCATTTTGGGGGGACAGAGAGGCTATTTTGGGGGTACACCAGGATCATTTTGGGGGAACAGGACTATTTTGGGGGGGACAATGGGGTTATTTTAGGGGCACACCAGGACCATTTTGGGGGTGACAGCGAGACCAATTTGGGGTGACAGAGGAGCTATTTTAGGGGGACACCAGGACCATTTTGGGGGACAATGGAGTTATTTTGGGGGCACACCAGGACCATTTTGGAAGGGACAATGGGGTTATTTTGGGGGACACCAGGACCATTTTGGGGGGACAATGGGGTTATTTTGGGGGCACACCAGGACCATTTTGGGGGCGACAGAGAGGCTATTTTGAGGCTATTTTAGAAACCCTGCTAATTTCTTGAAGATAGACACCATGAGATATTTGAGTCACCAAACCAATTTTTAAAACAACAACAACAAAAAAAAACCCTTTTCACCATCACCCTGTCACCATCCCAGGGCTGGGCAGGGGGATATTTTGAGGGGTGCCAACCCCCCCAAAGCCAAACTCACAGTCAAACACGCTGGCCTCGGAGATGTCCCGCACGGCAGCGGCCTCCACGATGTTCCTGATGACGAATTTCTTGATGGCTTTGTCCTTGGGCACGCAGCGGGCGCAGTTGGTGCAGCGGATGGGCTGCACGTGCCCGCGGCCCTTCTTGGCCCGCCCGTTGTTCCTCCTCTTCTTGGTCTGCGCGGGGAGAGGGGCGGGATCAGCCCCGGCCCGCCCCCGGGGCTGGGCACGGGCTGAGACCCCACCCCACCGGGATGGAGACCCCACCCCACCGGGATGGAGGCGGGCAGAGACCCCCACCCCACCGGGATGGAGCCGGGCAGAGACCCCACCCACCGGGATGGAGACCCACCCCACCGGGATGGGAGCCGGTCACATAATAATCCCAGAGATCCTCCCCATAGAGATCCTCCCCAGTCCTATAAAACCCCATAAAAATCCCAGAGACCACACCCCACCGGGCTGGGCACGGGCTGAGACCCCACCCCACCGGGATGGAGCCGGGATAGAGACCCCACCCCACCGGGATGGAGACCCCACCCCACCGAGAGGGACCCGGTCACCTAAAAATCCCAGAGATCCTCCCCATAGAGATCCTCTCCAATCCTATAAAAACCCCATAAAATCCCAGAGACCCCACCCCACCGGGCTGGGCACGGGCTGAGACCCCACCCCACCGGGATGGAGCCGGGATAGAGACCCCACCCCACCGGGATGGAGCCGGGACAGAGACCCCACCCCATCAGGATGGGCTCGGTCACATCAAACCCCAGAGATCCTTCCCACAGAGCTGCCCCCCAATCCTATAAAAACCCCATAAAAATCTCAGAGACCACACCCCACCAGGCTGGAGATGGTCACATAAAAACCCCAGAGATCCTTCCCACAGAGCTGCCCCCAATCCTATAAAAACCCCATTAAAATCCCAGAGACCCCACCCCACCTGGCAGGACCCGGTCACCTAAAAATCCCAGAGATCCTCCCCATAGAGATCCTCTCCAATCCTATAAAAACCCCATAAAAATCCCAGAGACCCCACCCCACCGGGATGGAGCCGGGATAGAGACCCCACCCCACCGGGATGGAGCCGGGATAGAGACCCCACCCCATCGGGCGGGACCCGGTCACCTAAAAATCCCAGAGATCCTTCCCATAGAGATCCTCCCCAATCCTATAAAAACGCCATAAAAATACCCGAGACCCCACCCCACCGGGATGGAGACCCCACCCCACCGGGTGGGACCCGGTCACATCAAACCCCAGAGATCCTTCCCACAGAGCTGCCCCCCAATCCTATAAAAACCCCATAAAAATCCCAGAGATCCTCCCCATAGAGCTGCCCCCAACCCTATAAAAACCCCATTAAAATCCCAGAGACCACACCCCACCAGGCTGGAGATGGTCACATAAAAATCCCAGAGATCCTTCCCATAGAGCTGCCTCCAGTCCCATAAAAAACCCCAGAGATTCTCCCCATAAAGCTGCCCCCAGTCCCATAATAATCCCAGAGATCCTTCCCACAGAGCTGCCCCCAACCCTATAAAAACCCCATAAAAATCCCAGAGACTCCACCCCACGAGGCTGGACCCAGTGCCACAAACATCCTGGAGATTTTTACCATAGAGCTGCCCCCAATCCCATAATAATCCCAGAGATCCTCCCCACAGAGATCCTCCCCAACCCTATAAAAACCCCATAAAAATCCCAGAGACCACACCCCACCGGGATGAAGCCGGTCACATAAAAATCAGAGATCCTCCCCATAAAAAACCCCAGAGATTCTCCCCACAGAGCTGCCTCCAGTCCCATAATAATCCCAGAGATCCTCCCCATAGAGATCCTCCCCAATCCGATAAAAACCCCATAAAAATCCCAGAGATCCTCCCCATAGAAATGCCCCCAACCCTATAAAAACCCCATTAAAATCCCAGAGACCCCACCCCACCGGGCAGGACCCAGCCCTATAAAAACCCTGAAAACCTACACGCAGAGCTGCCCCTAGTCCCATAAAAACCCTGGAGACCCCTCAGGGATCCCCCATTCAGCCCCATAAAAACCCTGGAGATTCCCCCACAGAGCTGCCCCCAGCCCCATAAAAACCCCAGAGCACCCAAGGGTCTCATCTGTGACCCTCTCAGCCCTATAAGAGCTTTGGGGTCTCCCCGTATCCCCCCCAGCCCCATAAAAACCCTGGAGCAGCAAAGGATCCCATCCACAACCCTTTGACCTCATAAGAGCTTTGGGGTGTCCCTGCATCATCCCCCCCAGCCCCATAAAGGCTTTTGGGGTGTCTCTGTATCCCCAGCCCCATAAAGGCTTTTGGGGTGTCTCTGTATCCCCCAGCCCCATAAACGCTTTTGGGGTCCCTGTATCCCCCAGCCCTATAAGAGCTTTGGGGTGTCCCTGTATCCCCCAGCCCCATAAGGGTTTTGGGGGTCCCTGTATCGCCCAGCCCCATAAAGGCTTTTGGGGTCCCTGTATCCCCCCAGCCCCATAAAGGCTTTTGGGGGTCCTCTATCCCCCCAGCCCCATAAACGCTTTTGGGAGTCCCTGTATCCCCAGCCCCATAAACGCTTTTGGGGGTCCTGTATCCCCCCAGCCCCATAACCGCTTTTGGGGTGTCTCTGTATCCCCAGCCCTATAAGAGCTTTAGGGTGTCCCTGTATCCCCCTCCAGCCCCTTAAGGCTTTTGGGAGTCCCTGTATCCCCCAGCCCCATAAAGGCTTTTGGGGTGTCTCTGTATCCCCCAGCCCCATAAACGCTTTTGGGGTCCCTGTATCCCCAGCCCCATAAGGGTTTTGGGGGTCCCTGTATCGCCCAGCCCCATAAAGGCTTTTGGGGGTCCCTGTATCCCCCCAGCCCCATAAAGGCTTTTGGGGGTCCTCTATCCCCCCAGCCCCATAAACGCTTTTGGGGTGTCTCTGTATCCCCAGCCCCATAAAGGCTTTTGGGGTGTCTCTGTATCCCCCCAGCCCCATAAACGCTTTTGGGGGACCCTGTATCCCCCAGCCCCATAAACGCTTTTGGGGGTCCCTGTATCCCCCCAGCCCCATAAACGCTTTTGGGGTGTCCCTGTATCCCCCAGCCCCATAAACGCTTTTGGGGTGTCTCTGTATCCCCCAGCCCTATAAGAGCTTTAGGGTGTCCCTGTATCCCCCCAGCCCCATAAAACGCTTTAGGGTGTCCCTGTATCCCCTCCAGCCCCTTAAGGCTTTTGGGAGTCCCTGTATCCCCCAGCCCCATAAAGGCTTTTGGGGTGTCTCTGTATCCCCCCAGCCCCATAATTTTGGGGTCTCCTCAGCCCTATAGAGACCACATCCACCCCCAGAGCCACCCCAAAAGCATCTCCTGGCCCCCCTAGAAACCCCAAAAGCCGCCTCAGCCCCACATCCCCCTCAGGGCCCCTCCCAGCCCCCCCCGCACACCCCCCAAATGGCCCCTCTCACCTCCCCCCGCCCCACACAGACCCCACATCCCTCCCCGAGCCCCCCTGGGCCCCCTCTCGGTCCCTTCCCGGCCCCCGGGCGCTCCCGGCCACGCCGCGCTCACCATGGCGGCTCTGAGGGAGAACCGGAAGAGGCGCGGCCGCAGCACCGCCGCCCTTATATCCATCCCCGCCCTCCGCCCGGAACCGCCACCGCCTCCGCTCCCATCGCCGCGGGGACACCCGAGGAGGCCTCGCAGCGGCTCCGCCCGAGGCACCGGGGCGGGCGGGGTGGGGAACGGGCGGCGGGAGTTGGGGGGGAATTAACGGGAACGGGGATAGGGTAGGGACTACTTTTCCCTGCTGTGGGCGGAGGGATCCATGTCGCGAACGCAAATAAGAACCCCGCGTACTGCGTGTGACGTCACCCGCGATGCGCGCCCGCCGCGGGGGCTGCTGGGAAATGTAGTCCGGAGGGGGGGTGTGTGTCCCCTCCCACCCATGGGGGTCCCCAGGGCTGTGGGGGTGTCCCCAGCCCCGGAGGTCCCCAGTCTCCTGGGTCCCCTTTTGGGGATCCCCAGTGTATTCCCCATCCCTGGGTGTCCCCAATGTCCTTTGTCCCCAAGAAGCTTCTAAAGGAGACCCCAATGTCCTTTTCCCCCCATTTCTGGGTGTCCCCAACGTCCTTTGTCCCTCCCTGGGTGTCCCCAGTGTCCCTTGTCCCCTCCTGGGTGTCCCCAATGTCTTTTCCCCCCATTTCTGAGTGTCCCCAATGCCATCTGAGTCCCCCAAAAACCCCTAAAGGACACCCCAATGTCCTTTCCCCCATTTCTGGATGTCCCCAATGTCCTTGTGTCCCTTCCTGGGTGTCCCCAAGTTCCTGTGTCCCCCAAAAACCCCTAAAGGACACCCCAATGTCCTTTCCCCCCAATTTCTGAGTGTCCCCAATGTCCTTTGTCCCCTCCTGGGTGTCCCCAGTGTCCTGTGTCCCCCCCAAAAAACCCTAAAGGAGACCCCAATGTCCTTTTCCCCCATTTCTGGGTGTCCCCAATGTCCTTTGTCCCTTCCTGGGTGTCCCCAGTGTCCCCCTTCCTCATTCCTGAATGTCCCAAATGTCCTTTGTCCCCAAAAAAACCCTAAGGGAGATCCTAAATTTCTCTTCCCCCTATTTCTGAGTGTCCCCAATGTCCTGTGTCCCCTCCTGTGTGTCCCCAGTGTCCCCTGTCCCCTCCCTGGTTGTCCCCAAATGTGAGGAAAGGGATTTTTGGGGCTCAGGGGGATGGGGCACATTAAATTATTCCCGTTTATTTTTAACCAGAGCCTCAGCCAGTACAGTACAAAACTTACAGTAGATCTCGTTAACAACAAATCATTAATTACAATATTTTACAGATACAAAAGCTCCCGGGAAAAGGGGGGATTTTTGGGGGGTCAAAAAGCGAGTCCAAAACCTCACAAAAAAAGGGAAAAGCCAAAAAAAAAAAAAAAAAAAAGAAAAAAAGAAAAGACAACAGCAAATTCATGAATTCCTCGGGATTTTGGGGGAAAATTGGGGTATTGCACATCCTCGTTTGTTCTTCATCTGTCGGGTTTAAAAAATAGATATTTACAGGGATAAAGCCACCTGGAGGTCTTAGAAAATTCCTACAGTTTTGGGTCTGACACCGAAAAAATGGGGGGGAAAAAGGGGGAGAAAAGGGGGGAAAACTGAAAAAAAATGGAAAAGGGGAAAAAAAAGGGGGGGGAAGAATGGAAAAGAGGGAAATAAAATCTAAAAGGGGAGAAAAAAATGAGGGAAGAATGGAAAAGAGAGAGAAGAAAGAGGAAAAGGGGGGAAATTGAAAATGGGGAAAAAATTATAAAGGGGAAAAATTGGAAAAGGAGGGAGAAGAAAATGGAAAAGAGAAAAATGGGAGTGGGGAAAAATGGGGGAAAGAATGGAAAAGAGGGAAAAGAAATGGAAAAGGGAAAAAAGAAAATGGAAAGGGAAAAATGGGAAGGAGAAAAATGAAAATGGGGGAAAATGGGGGAAAGAATGGAAAAAGGGAAAATGGAAAAGGGGAAAAAATGGAAAAGGGGGAAAAGAAAATGGAAAAGGGAAAAATGGAAAAGGGGGAAAAGAAAATGGAAATGGGGGAAAATGGGAATGAGAAAAATGGAAAAGGGAAAAAGAAAATGGAAAACAGGGGGGAAAAGGGAAAAAATTGCAAAGAGGAGAAAGAAAATGGAAAAAAGAAACAGAAAAGGAAGGAAAAACCCCAACCCAAGCAACCCAAGAGGGCTGGAAAGGGCAGAGCTTCGGTTTGGGTTAAAAAAACCCTTTTTGGGGTTCAGAGCCCCGGTTTGGGTCAGAAAAGCCCCTCTGGGGTTCAGAACCCAGGTCTGGGTTCAAAGCCCCCTTTTTGGGTTGGTTCAGCGCTGGGGGAGGTGGGGGCACCCCCAGAAGGGCAGCTGGGAGTGGGGGCCCCCCTGAGCGCCGTGGGGGAGGGGGGAAGGAGGGGGATCCCCAAAATCCCCACGTGGAGGAGGGGGGCAGCGGGCGCTGCTGAGGTGCTCGTGGGTGTCCCTGGGCAGGGACAGCTTTGGTTTGGTTTATGCGTCCTGGGCCGGGGGAGGGACCCCCAAAATGGGGGGGATTGGGGTGGGGGCACCCCAGAGCCTCGGGGGAAACTGGGGTGGAGGGACCCCCAAAATGGGGGGGATTGGGGTGGGGGCACCCCAGAGCCTTGGGGAGGAATGGGGCAGGGGTCGCTCAGAGCCTCACGGGAAACTGGGGTGGAGGACCCCCAAAATGGGGGGATTGGTGGGGGTACCCCAGAGCCTCGGGGGGAAACTGGGGTGGAGGGACCCCCAAAATGGGGGGATTAGGTGGGGGCACCCCCAGAGCCTCGGGGGGAAACTGGGGTGGAGGGACCCCCAAAATGGGGGGGATTGGGGTGGGGGCACGCCCCAGAGCCTCAGGGGGAAATGGGGCTGGGGTTCCTCAGAGTCTCAGAGGGGAAATGGGGTGGGGGCACCCCCAAAATGGGGGAATTGGTGACGACACCCCCAGAGCCTCAGGGGGGAAATCGGATGGAGGGCCCCCAAAATGTGGGGAAATGGGGCTGGGGACCCCTAAAATGGGGGAAATGGGGCTGGAGACACCCCAGAGTCTCAGGGGAAAACGGGGCTGGGGGACCCCCAAAATGGGGGGAGATGGGATTGGGGGCCCCAAGGGTGGGATGGGGGTCCCCAGAGTTGAGGGGAGGGGGCCTGGGGGTCCCTAAGGGTGGGGGGTCTCCAGCACCGAGGGGTTGGGTCTCCATGGGTGGGGGGCTGCAGTGAGGGCACCCCAAATCCAAAGGGTGGGGGATCTGGGGTGGGGGCTGGGGTGACCCCAAGGGTGGGGGGCTGCAGCGAGGGGTCCCCAGCACTGAGGGGTTGGGGATTGGGGTCCCCATGGGTGGGGGCTGTGGATGGGGGTCCCCATGAGCTGGGGCTCCCCCACATCTGAGGGAATGAGGACTGGGGGACCCCAAGGGTGGGGGGCTGCAGCGAGGGATCCCCAGATCTGAGGAATGGGGACTGGGGACCCCAAGGATGGGCAGCTGCAGCGAGGGGTTCCCCAGATTTGAGGGATGGGAACTTGGGGTCCCCATGGGTGGGGGGCTGCAGTTGGGGGTCTCTATGAGCTAGGGGTCCCCCAGATTTGAGGGATGGGAATTTGGGGTCCCCATGAGTTGAGAGTCCCCAGATCTGAGGAATGAGGACTGGGGGACCCCAAGGATGGGGGCTGCAGTTGGGGTCCCCAGATCCAAGGCTCCCCACGAGCTGGGATTGGGGTCCCTGAGCTCCTCCCTTTTGTCAAACCCCAAACTTGGGGGATCCCAAATTTGAGGGTCCCACCTTGGCTGTGCTGAGGAAGAGGAGGAGACCCCAGGACCCTCACCCTGCATTTTAGTGGGGTCAGGAAAGGGCGTGGGGGGCTCTGGGAAAGGCTCTGGGGAAGGATTTGGGGGTCCCCGTCCCATTCCGGGGTTCCCCGGTTAAAGCTGGGGACAGGGCAGCTCCCCCCGGGTTGGGGGGGCCAGGCTGGGTTTTGGGGGGTCCCTGGGGGGGGTTTAGCACCGAATTTTGAGGTTCCTTTAGCCCGGGAACGGGCAGTGCCGGGAGCCGGCGGGAGCAGGGCGAGGGGGGGAACAGTCTCCAAAATTTCAAGTGAGACTTTTTTTTTTTGTCTTTTTTTTTTTTTTGGGTGAAAAACCCCAAGAACTATCAAAAAAAGCTTAATAAATAACAGGGGTCTGGGGAAAAAAAAGCACAAAAAAAGTCCTTTCCTATTCAGTATTTAAATAACTCCATTTATAAAAAGGAGGATTAAGGGCTCCCCCTGGGTGGGGCTAGTCGGGTTTTTGGGGTGGGTTTCTGGTTTTTTTTGGGGTTTGTTGGGTTTTTTCTGTTTTTTTTTATAGCCAAAGTCAGTGCAAAGGAGTATAAAAGAAAAACATAAAAACAACACAACCCAACAGTTCCATGCCCTAAGGATGGGAAGGGGAAATCCGGGGGAAAAAAGGGGAATTTGAGGCAGGGAAGATTTTATTCCAACCTCACATTTCGAGCACGATGTGGGAGGAGAAATGGGTGGGGAAAATGGGGGAAAAAATGGAATTTGAGGCAGGGAGGGATTTTTCTGATTTTCTCCAACCTCAGATTTTGTACTCGGTGTGCACGTTCTGGGAGGGGGAAATGAGAGGGGAACATCAGGGAAAATTTGGGAATTCGAGGTGGGAGAGGTTTATTTTCAACCTCTTATCTTGTGCTTGCAGTGCACAATGTGGGAGGGGAAAGTCGGGGGAAAAAAGTGGAATTTGAGGAGGTGGAGATTTTTTCCAACCTCACATTTTGAGCACGATGTGGGAGGAGAGATGGGAGGGGAAAATCGGAGGAAAAAAGGGAATTTGAGATGGGGGAGTTTTCCAATCTCACATTTTGGGTTGACCGAGCACAACGTAAGAGTGGAAAACCGGGGAGGGAGGGAAACATGAGAACCAGAGGCAGGAAGGGGAGGGGATTTTTCCAACCTCAAATCTTGTGCTCGCCGAGCACGATGTGGGAGGAGAAATGGGAGGGGGAAATCGGGGAAAAAAGGAGAATTCGAGGTGAAGAGGATTTTTTTCCAACCTCAGATTTTGTGCTCGGCGCGCACAATGTGGGAGGCGAAATGGGAGGGAAAAAAAAGAGGAATTTGGGTTTTCCAACCTCACATTTTGTCCGGGGAGGGAGGGAAACATGAGAACCAGAGGCAGGAAGGGGAGGGGACTTTTCCCGACCTCAAATGTTGTGCTCGCAGCGCACGAGGTGGGAGGGAAAGTGGGAGGGGAAAAAAGGAGAATTCAAGGTGGAGAGGATTTTTTTCCATCCTCAGATTTTGTGCTCGGCGCGCACAATGTGGGAGGGGAAATGGGAGGGGAAAATCGAAGGAAAAAAGGAGAATTTGAGTTTTCCAACCTCACATTTTGGCCGGGGAGGGAGAGGAAATGTGAGAACCAGAGGCAGGAAGGGAGGGGACTTTTCCCGACCTCAAATGTTGTGCTCGCAGCGCACGAGGTGGGAGGGAAAGTGGGAGGGGAAAAAAGGAGAATTCAAGGTGGAGAGGATTTTTTTCCATCCTCAGATTTTGTGCTCGGCGCGCACAATGTGGGAGGCGAAATGGGAGGGGAAATGGGAGGGGAAAATCGAAGGAAAAAAGGAGAATTTGAGTTTTCCAACCTCACATTTTGTCCGGGGAGGGAGAGGAAATGTGAGAACCAGAGGCAGGAAGGGGAGGGGACTTTTCCCGACCTCAAATCTCGTGCTCACAGCGCACGATGTGCGAGGGAAAATGGGAGAGGAAAAAAGGAGAATTCGAGTTGGGAGGGATTTTTTTCCATCCTCAGATTTTGTGCTCGGCGCGCACAACGTGGGAGGCGAAATGGGAGGGGAAAAACCGAGGGAAAAAAAGAGGAATTTGAGTTTTCCAACCTCACATTTTGTCCGGGGAGGGAGAGGAAACATGAGAACCAGAGGCAGGAAGGGGAGGGGACTTTTCCCGACCTCAGATCTTGTGCTCGCCGCGCACGATGTGCGAGGAGAACTCGTAGCGGTCCTGGCTGCGGTAGCCGCAGATGTTGCACTCGAAAGGGTCCCTGAAGCCGTGGCAGCCCATGTGGATGGTGAACATGACGTGGTCCAGGAAGAGCACGCGGCAGTGCTCGCAGCAGAAGGCGCGCAGCTGCTCACCCTCCTCGTTGAGCACCCGCAGCGATTCCTTGGGGAAGCAGCGAGCCGCGCCCTCGGGCTCCTCCTTGGGCTCCTCTTTGGCGTAGGCGGGGCTGTGGCGGCTGCTGCCGCCGCCCGCCCGCTCCTCCTGGATGCTCTCGGTGTCCGTGGAGTCCTGGCAGCCGTTGGAGGGCGAGGCGGCGTCGCCGCGGCTAGCGGAAAATCACCGGGATGCCCTCGGCGCCGTCCTCGGAGGAGTCGCCGCGGCCGCGGGGCAGCTCGAGGCGGGCGGGCAGAGCCTGGATCTGCGTGTAGACGGAGCTGATGACCGGGGTGACCTCGGTGATGCAGTTGGTGGCCAGGCGCAGCGGGCGCAGCGGGTCCCCCGGGCCCAGCAGGGACAGCGGGCCGGCGTAGGGCGGGTCCAGCGGGTGGCCGCGGCTCGGAACCAGCTCCGAGTCCTTCTCGAAGGCCGGGCTCACGTCGAAGGGCAGCTCCGACAGCGCCAGGCGCATCTGCTTCTCGCCTGCGGGGAGAGCGGGCGGGTGGGAGCCGGAATCGGAGAGCGGCTGGGGCACCCCGGAATCACCGACAGGGGCTGGGCACCCCGGAATCACCGACAGGGGGTGGGGTACCCTGAAATCACCGACAGGGGCTGGGGCACCCCGGAATCGGAGAGGGGCTGGGGCACCCCGGAATCGGAGAGGGCTGGGTACCCCGGAATCACCGACAGGGGTGGGGTACCCGGAATCACTGAGAGGGGTTCGGTACCTCAGAATCAGAGAGGGGCTGGGGTACCCCGAATCGGAGAGGGTTGGGGTACCCGAAATCACTGACAGGGTTGGGTACCCCGAAATCGGAGAGAGGTTGGGGTACCTCGAAATCACCGACAGGGGTTGGGTACCCCGAAATCGGAGAGGGGTTGGGGTACCTCGAAATCACCGACAGGGGTTGGGTACCCGAAATCGGAGAGGGGTTGGGGTACCTCGAAATCACCGACAGGGGTTGGGTACCCGAAATCACCGACAGGGGTTGGGTACCTCAGAATCAGAGAGGGGTTGGGGTACCCCGAATCGGAGAGGGGCTGGGGCACCCCGGAATCACCGACAGGGGCTGGGGCACCCGGAATCACTGACAGGAGTTGGGGACCCCGGAATCAGAGAGGGCTGGGGTACCCTGAAATCACGGACAGGGGTTGGGGTACCCCGAAATCGGAGAGGGGCTGGGTACCCCGGAATCACTGACAGGGGTTCGGGTACCTCGGAATCAGAGAGGGGCTGGGGTACCCCGAAATCACTGAGAGGGGTTGGGGTACCCCGGAATCACCGACAGGGGTTGGGGTACCCCGAAATCGGAGAGCGGCTGGGGTACCCCAGAATCGGAGAGGGGCTGGGCACCCGCAATCACCGACAGGGGCTGGGGTACCCCAGAATCGGAGAGGGCTGGGGTACCCCAAAATCACCGACAGGGTTCGGGTACCCCGAAATCGGAGAGGGGTTGGGGTACCCCGAAATCACCGACAGGGGTTGGGTACCCCGAAATCGGAGAGGGGTTGGGGTACCCCGAAATCACCGACAGGGGTTGGGTACCCCGAAATCACCGACAGGGGTTGGGGTACCCCGGAATCACTGACAGGGGGTGGGGTACCCCGGAATCGGAGAGGGGCTAGGGTACCCCAAAATCACTGACAGGGGTTGCATGGGGCACCCCCAAATTACTGAAAGGGGTTGGGGAACCCCGAAATCACTGACAAGGGCTAGGGTATCCCAAAGTCACTGAGAGGGGTTGGGACACCCTCAGGGCACCCCAAAAGCACTGAGAGGGGTTGGGGTACCCCGAAATCACTGACGGGTTGGGGCACCCTGAAATCACTGAGAGGGGTTGGGTGGGGCACCCCAAAACCACTGACAGGGGTAGGGGAACCCCGAAATCACTGACAGGGGTTGGGGCACCCCAAAATCACTGATAGGGGTTGGGTGGGTGGGGACACCTTCGGGGAACCCCAAAATTGAGGTGAGGTTGGGACACCTTTGGGGACACCCTGAAATCACTGAGAGGGGTTGGGGTGGACACCCCAAATTCACTGAGAGGGGTTGGGATGAGGCAGGTTTGGGATTTGGGGACCCCCCAGACACCCCAATATCACAGAGGGCTCAGAATGGGGGAAATTTGGGGCTTGGGGACCCCAAAATCAGAAAGAGGGGTTGGGATGGGGCAGGTTTAGGTTTAGGGTCAGGATCAGGAGGACAATGAGACCCCAAATTGGGGGTTCACCCCAAATTTTGGGTTCATTTTTCCCAGGAATGTGGCAAGGAGCAGGACCTGGGGGGAAAAAAAAAGTCTGAAATTCCAGTGGGATTTTTATTGGGGGTGAAAAACCCTCAAAATTATCAGAATGAACCTCAAAAAGTTCATAAATAACAGGGGGAGGGGAGAGAGGTGGGAGGAATGCCCCAAAAAATTCCATGAATATCCAATATTTGAGGAGGGAATATTGTAATTTTAGGGTTTTAATTTGATTATTTTTTTAATTAGAGATTTTTTAAATTTCAGGGTTTTTTAAGATTTGAAGCTGTGTTTTTGTAAATTTAAAGGTTTTTTATATTTGAAGGGAGAATTTTTTAATTTGAGGGGTTTTTTTAATTTGAGAGGGTTTTTAATTTAAGGGATTTTTTTTACATTGAGGGGCTTTTATATGAGGGTTTTTAAAATACGAGGGAGTTTTATTAGTTTGAGTTTTTTTATTAATTTTTGGCTTTTTTTGTTAAATTTAAGGGTGTTTTTTAACTTGAGGCCTTTTTTTGAGGGCAGATTTTTTTTAATTTAAGGGGGTTTTTTGTTAATTTGAGGGGATAATTAATTAAAGGTTTTTTTTCATTTGAGGGAAAGTTTTGTTGAGGGTTTATTTAACTTTAATTAACTTGTTTAATTTGAACAGAGATTTTTAAAATTGGAACAAAATTTTGAATTTCAGTGTTTTTTTTTATTTAAGGGGCTTTCTATTACTTTGAGGGGAGATTTTTTAAATTTAAGTGGTTTTTCTAACTTGAGGGGGCATTTTTTTAATTTAAAAGCTTTTTGCAAATTTGAGGGATTTTTTTTAATTTGAGGGACTTTTTAAAATTTATGGAGTTTTTTATTTGAGGGCAGAAGTCTTTGAGGGAGGGTTTTTTAATTTAAGGGCTTTTTTTCAATTTGAGGAGGTTTTTTGTTTATTTGAGGATTTTTTTTGGTCAATTTAAGGCATTTTTTAAAACACGAGAGGGGATTTTTAATTTGAGGGCTTTTTCTTAATTAAATGGGGGATTTTTTTTAATTTAAAAGGCGTTTTTTTAATGTGAGGGGAGATTTTTAAAAGTAAAGGTATTTTTCAAAAAAGAGGTACTTTTAAATTGAATTAATTTCTTTCAATTTAAGCCAGGTTTTTGTTAATTTGAGGCCCATTTTGAGGCTTTTGTGTGGGGATTCCTTTCCCCCCTCATCTCCTGCTGGGAGAATTTTTCCAGCTTTTCCATCTTTTCCTAATCCACGAATATCTGGGGTTTGAACCATTTCCACTTGAGTTTTTCTTGATTTGAGGATTTTTTTTTGTTAATTTGCAGGTATTTTTTATTTTAGAGGGTTTTTTAAAATGTGAGGGGAAAAATTTTAAATTAAAGGGCTTTTTTTTTTAAGAATTGCTTTTCTTTTAATTTGAATTAATTTCTTTCAATTTGAGCCGGTTTTTCGTTAGTTTGAGGTTTATTTTGAGGCCTTTGTGTGGGGATTCCTTTCCCTCCCACACGTGGCCATCCCTGAGGGCCGCCCCTCATCTCTCTCCCACCAGGGGGGATTTTTTTTTTCATCTTTTTCCACAAATTTCTGCGGCTTGGAGCATTTCCCTTTGGGATTTTGTCGATTTGATGATTTTTTTATGGTTAATTTGCGAATATTTTTTAATTTAAGGAGTTTTTCAAAACGTGAGGGGAAAATTTTTTAATATTTTAATTTTTTTTAAAGAGGTACTTTTCTTTTAATTTGAATCCATCTTTTTCAATTTGAGCCACTTTTTGATAATTTGAGGCTCATTTTGAGGCTTTTTTGTGGGGATTCCTTTCCCTCCCACACGTGGCCATCCCTGAGGGCCGCCCCTCATCTCTCTCCCACCAGGGGGGCAATTTTTTTTTTTCATCTTTTTCCACAAATTTCTGCAGCTTGGAGCATTTCCCTTTGGGATTTTGTCGATTTGATGATTTTTTAATTGTTAATTTGCAGGTATTTTTTAATTTAAGGGGTTTTTTAAAACGTGAGGGGAAAATATTTTAATTTTTAATTTTTTTTTTTAAAGAGGTACTTTTCTTCTAATTTGAATCCATCTTTTTCAATTTGAGCCACTTTTTTGATAATTTGAGGCTCAATTTGAGGCTTTTTTGTGGGGATTCCCCTTCCCGCGCAGCTCCCCCCCTCACCCCACACGTGGCCATCCCTGAGGGCCGCCCCTCATCTCTCTCCCACCAGGGGGATTTTTTTTTCATCTTTTTCCACAAATTTCTGCAGCTTGGAGCATTTCCCTTTGGGATTTTGTCGATTTGATGATTTTTTTTATTATTAATTTGCGAATATTTTTTAATTTAAGGGCTTTTTTAAATACGTAAGGGAAAATTTTTAAATTAAAGGGCTTTTTTTTTAAAGAGGTACTTCTCTTCTAATTTGAATCAATTTTGTTCAATTTGAGCCACTTTTTGATAATTTGAGGCTCATTTTGAGGCTTTTTGTGGGGATTCCCCTTCCCGCGCAGCTCCCCCCCCCAGCCCACACGTGGCCATCCCTGAGGGCCGCCCCTCATCTCTCTCCCACCAGGGGGGATTTTTTTTTTCATCTTTTTTTTCTCCTTACCCACAAATTTCTGCGGCTTGGAGCGTTTCCCTTTGGGATTTTGTCGATTTGATGATTTTTTTTATTGTTAATTTGCAGGTATTTTTTAATTTAAGGGGTTTTTTAAAACGTGAGGGGAAAATATTTTAATTTTTAATTTTTTTTTTAAAGAGGTACTTTTCTTCTAATTTGAATCCATCTTTTTCAATTTGAGCCACTTTTTTGATAATTTGAGGCTCAATTTGAGGCTTTTTTTGTGGGGATTCCCTTTCCCTCGCAGCTCCCCCCCTCCATCCCCACGCAGCCCTCCCTCAGGGCCGCCCCTCATCTCTTTCCCACCGCGGGGGGGGAGGAATTTTTTTTTCCCTCCATCTTTTTTTTTTTCTCCTTACCCACAAATTTCTGCGGCGTGGATCGTTTCCTCTTGGTAAAACTGCCTGCCAAGCGCTCGATGAAGGTGGGGCGCTCAGGGTGCAGCAACGCCTCGGGCACCATGTCCAGCTCCCGGATTTCCTCCCCTGCAAAACGCAAACAAAGGGGGGGGGAAAAAAAAAATCCCGGGATGAGCGGGGCGTGGACGGGAGCTGCGGGCTGGGAGGGCCCCTGGGAGCGGCTGCCGGAGGCCGAGCTTACCCCGTGTGTGTCCCCGCGGAGCCGGCAGCCGCTCCCGGATCCCTCCTGCTTCCAGCGAACCCCGCTCCTGCCGCGGTGAGGGGGGGAGAGGAGGCGGCTTCAGGCCTGCGAGCGTTTCGCCATTGCCCCCGGGGGAAAGCGGCTGGGGATGGGTCTGAGCCGGGGGATTCTGCTCGGTGCCCGATATCAAAAAAAAATCCGGCTCTCTGGAATGGTTCCTGAGCTGGGGGATGCTGATTGGGAATGGTCGGCGATGCCGGAAATCCTGTTCTGAAATGGCCCCTGCGCCCTGGAATGGCCTCTGAGCAGGGGGATTGCGGCCGGGAATGGTCGTGATTCTGAAAATTCCTGTCTGGAATGGCCCTGATCCCAAAAATCCTGTTCTTGGAATGGTCCCTGAGCTGGGGGATCCTGATCAAGAATGATCCCTGAAATCCTAAAAATCCTGTTCTGGAATGGTCCCTGAGCTGGGGGATCCTGATCAAGAATGATCCTGGAAATCCTAAAAATCCTGCTCTGAAATGGTCCCTGAGCAAGGGGATCCCAATCAAGAATGATCCTGGAAATCCTAAAAATCCTGTTCTGAAGTGGTCCCTGAGCCGGGGATCCCAATCAGGAATGGTCCCTGATCCTAAAAATCCTGCTCTGAAATGGTTTCTGAGGTGAGGGATCCTGATCAGGAATGATCCCTGATCCCAAAAATCCTGTTCTGAAATGGTCCCTGAGCCAGGGGATCCCAATCAGGAATGGTCCCTGATCCTAAAAATCCTGCTCTGAAATGGTTTCTGAGGTGAGGGATCCTGATCAGGAATGATCCCTGATCCTAAAAGTCCTGTTCTGGAATGGTCCCTGATCCTAAAAATCGTGCTCTGAAATGGTCCCTGATCCTAAAAATTGTGTTCTGGAATGGCCCCTGAGCAGGGGCATCCCAATCGGGAATGATCCTGGAAATCCTAAAAATCCTGCTCTGAAATGGTCCCTGAGCTGGAAATTCTGATCAGGAATGGTCCCTGATCCCAAAAATCCTGTTCTGGAATGGCCCCTGAGCCAAGGAACGCCAGTCAGGAATGGCTCTGATCCCAAAAATCCTAAAAATCCTGTTCTGAAATGGTCCCTGATCCCAAAAATCCTGTTCTGAAATGGGCCGTGATCCTCAAATCCCAATTGGGAATGTTCCCAAAAATCCTACTCTGAAATGAGCCCTGATTCTGGGAATGCCAATTGGGAATGTTTCCAAAAATCTTGATTTTGGCTTTTTCCCAAGAAATTCTGCCTCCCTGCAGCTCCTGACTCACAATTCCAACACTGGAAAATCCCAGTTCCTGGAAAAGGTTCTGGGAATGGAGGTTTGGAGTCAGGGATTTGGGATCTGTGAAGGGGCAGAGGGGTGGGGCCATCGACTCACGGCACTGGGAGCACAATCCCAACACTTTTAACCCTTTTCCATGGATTTGGGATCACAATCCCTCACTCCCAACACTTTTCCATGGATTTGGGATCACAATCCCAACACTTCCCAACACTTTTCCATGGATTTGGGATCACAATCCCAACACTTCCCAACCCTTTTCCATGGATTTGGGATCACAATCCCTCACTCCCAACCCCTTTCCATGGATTTGGAATCACAATCCCCTCTCTTCCCAGTCTCTTTTTCATGGAAAAATATCACATGGATTTAGGATCCAAATCCCACATGGAAAAGGATCATGATCCCACAACTCCCACCCCATTTCCTGCCCCTTGGGAATTTGAGATCCAGGTTTTTTCCCGGATTTTCTGTGGGATTTTCCATTGGGAGGCTCTGCAGGAAGCTGAGGCAGAACTCCCTTTCTCCAGGGATTTGGGATCACAATCCCTCCACTCCCAATCCTTTTTCCATGGAAAAGGATCATGATCCCACATGGAAAAGGGTCATGATCCCACATGGAAAAGGATTCAAATCCCACGTGGAAAAGGTCATGATCCCACATGGAAAAGGATTAAAATCCCACATGGAAAATGATTAAAATCCCACATGGAAAAGGATTCAAATCCCACATGGAAAAGGATTCAAATCCCACATGGAAAAGGATTCAAATCCCACATGGAAAAGGATTCAAATCCCACATGGAAAAGGATTAAAATCCCACATGGAAAAGGATTAAAATCCCACATGGAAAAGGGTCACAACCTCCTCATTTCCCCACTCTTTTTCCATGGAAAAGCACCACGATCCCACAACTCCCAGCCCATTTCCTGTGCCTGGAGGATTTGGGATGTGGGATTTTTCTGGGATTTTCCCAGCCAGACCTGTGTGTGTGTGATTTTCCATGGGGAGGCTCCAGAGGAATCTGAGTCAGCGCTCCCTTTCTCCACGGATTTGGCATCCCAATCCCTTCACTCCCACCCCGTTTCCCGCCCCAGGGGGATTTGGGATGTGGGATTTTCCCACTGCAGACCTGTCTGTGCGGGGTTTTCTGCGGGGAGGCTCCTGAGGAAGCTGTGGCAGCGCTCCCTGTGCTCCTCCAGGCTGCTCTGCTGCTTGTAGCTGCGGCCGCACGAGCTGCACTTGTAGGGCTTGCCCACGGTCGGGGAGGACACTGGGGAGGGACACAGAAATCAGGATTTGGGAAATCAGCATTTGGGAAATCAGCATGTGGGAAATCAGGGTTTGGGATTTGGGATCTGGGATCTGGGATATCTGCACTTGTAGGGCTTGCCCACGGTCGGGGGAGGACACTGGGGAGGGACACAGAAATCAGGGTTTGGGAAATCAGCATTTGGGAAATCAGCATGTGGGAAATCAGGGTTTGGGATTTGGGATATCTGCACTTGTAGGGCTTGCCCACGGTCGGGGAGGACACTGGGGAGGGACACAGAAATCAGGGTTTGGGAAATCAGCATTTGGGATTTGGGATATCTGCACTTGTAGGGCTTGCCCACAATCAGGGAAGACACTGGGGAGGGACACAGAAATCAGGGTTTGGGATTTGGGAAATCAGCATTTGGGATTTGGGATATCTGCACTTGTAGGGCTTGACCACGGTTGGGGAGAACACTGGGGAGGACACAGAAATCAGGATCTGGGATTTGGGAAATCAGCATTTGGGAAATCAGCATTTGGGGAATCAGCATTTGGGGAATCAGGGTTTGGGATTTGGGATATCTGCACTTGTAGGGCTTGCCCACAGTCAGGGAGGACACTGGGGAGGGACACAGAAATCAGGATTTGGGAAATCAGCATTTGGGATATCTGCACTTGTAGGGCTTGCCCACAATCAGGGAAGACACTGGGGAGGAACACAGAAATCAGGGTTTGGGATTTGGGAAATCAGCATTTGGGAAATCAGCATTTGGGATTTGGGATATCTGCACTTGTAGGGCTTGCCCATGGTCGGGGAGAACACTGGGGAGGGACACAGAAATCAGGGTTAGGATTTGGGAAATCAGCATTTGGGAAATCAGCATTTGGGAAATCAGGGTTTGGGATTTGGGAAATCAGGGTTTGGGAAATCAGCATTTGGGAAATCAGGATCTGGGATTTGGGAAATCAGCATTTGGGAAATCAGGATCTGGGATT
>JAKWBO010000264.1:0-68768 GCA_034336685.1 Luscinia luscinia | reverse complement strand
TGACACTGCCAGGGCCGGTGGCCGTGCCCGGGTGACACTGCCAGGGCCGGTGACACTGCCAGGGCCGGTGGCCGTGCCCGGGGCTGGCGGGGGCCCAGCTCGCCCAGGACACCCGAGCCGCTGGCGAGGCCGAGCTAAATATACCCGAGCCTGGGGGCCCGGTCCCCTCGGTGTCCCCAGGCTGTCCCCAGCCCGTCCCCAGCCCATCCCCACGCTGTCCCCTCTGTCCCCAGGTGTCCCCAGGTGTCCCCAGACCTTTCTTCTCGCCGGTGAAGGGCACGAGGTCCTGGCGCTCCTCGGCCTCCAGCGCCTGCCGCTCCAGGTGCTGCAGCAGCGCCTCCCGGTCCAGGGGGCCCGTGGGGCTCTTCTGCGTCTGGTCCCGCTGGCGCAGCCCCGCGGGCAGCAGCACGTTCTGGGGACACCGCCCGTGTCACCGCCCTGTCACCGCCCTGTCACCGCCCTGTCTCCACCCGTGTCACCCCCGTGTCCCCGTGCCCACCTCGGGGTCCATCTCGGCCAGCTCGGCGTCCAGCTGCGCCAGCTCCTCCGGCGACAGCTCCTGCAGGATTTTGTCCTCGTCGATGTCGCGATACTTCTCCAGCTCCTGCCGGTACGGCGTCATGGCCGCGGGGACCTGGGGACAGCGGGGTGGCACCGATGGGGACAGCGGGACACGGGGGGGGGACGGGGGGACAGCGTGGTGGCACCGATGGGGACAGCGGGACACGGGGGACAGGGGGACAACGTGGTGGCACCGATGGGGACAGTGGGACACGGCGGGATAGCGCGGGACACGTGGGGACAGCTGGGGACAGTGCAGGACATGGCATCACGAGGGGACAAGAGGGGACACGGAGGAGGACAGCGGAATGGCACCGCTGGGGACCACGGGACACGAGGAGACCCCTCTGTGCCACTACTGGGGGCTCTGGGGACACCGGGGGACACGAGGTGACAGCGGGGGTGGCAACAGGGGTGCCACCCTCTGGGGACACCCGGGGACCCCTCTGCAGGGGCAGCGCTTGGGGACACACCCCCACCAAAAGCGTCCCCAAATGTTGTCCCCAACCTCTGTCACCTGCCAGGGTCACATCCCGCTCTGTCCCCTCCCCAGTTCCTGAGTCTCCCCCAAATTCCAGCCCCCCCCCCCCCCCCGCGGGGAGGTGACAGGAGGGACAAACCGCGGTGTCCCCAAATGTCGCGACCCCACAGACGCCACCCCGCGGTGTCCCCAGAGCGGGGGTGGGGACACACCTGCCCCGCCCCACCCCCCTCGGAGCGTGGGAATTCCTTTGGGAAGCGGCTCCGGGATTCCCCAAAATCCCAAAATTTTGAGGGGGAGGAGGGGGGAGGTGACACGGCCGCCACCCTCGGGGACAAGGCGGGGACAGCGCGGCCGTACCTGGGGCCGATCCCAAACGCCGGCGCTGATCCTAAAGCTGCGGGGTGGATCCCAAAGCCGATCCCAAAGCCGATCCCAAAAGCCGGCGCTGATCCCGGCGCCCCGGGGCCGATCCCAAAGCTGATCCCAAAAGCCGGGGCCGATCCCAAAGCTGCGGGGCCGCGCGGGGCATGAGATCAGCGCTTTATTCGGGCCGCAGGGGCGGATCCGGGAGCCGGCCCTTATCGGGAACGGGGGGGCCCCGCCCCGGCCCCAAAAACCGCCGGGCCAAAGGGACAGCGGCTCCGGCCCCAATCCTACAAACCCTGTATGACTCTGACCCCAAAAACCGCCAGGATCCTTCCCAAATCCTGCAAATCCTACAGAACTCTGACCCCAAAAACTGCCAGGGGAAAAGGGAGAGCGGATCCTGCCCCAATCCTAAACACCCTACAAGTCTCTGACCCCAAAAACTCCCAGGGAGGAATGGGACAGTGGGTTCTGCCCTAATCCTAAAAGCCCTATATGTCTCTGAACAAAAAAACCACCGGGATCCTTCCTAAATCTCATAAATCCTACAAAGCTCTGACCCCAGAAACCACCAGGGCAAAGAGAGAGCGAGTCCTGCCCCAATCCTATAAACCCTGCAAGTCTCCAACCCCAAAAACCTTCACGATCCTTCCCAAATCCTATAAACCCTACAAAGCTCAAGGAGGTTTTGGCCTCCTAAGTCCCGAATTTGGGGAGGTGAAGGGGTTTGGACCCCCCCAAATGGGGTTTGGGGGAGCTGGGAGTGAATTTTGTAGGGTCTTCTGGAAAAGGGGATCCCATAAAGTTTATTTTAGGATTTTCTGGATAAAGGGATCCCATAAACTGTTTGTTTATTGTAGAGTGTCCTGGAAAACAAAGGGTTCATGAACCTTGTTTATTGTAGGAAAAGGAGTTCCCATCCCGTATTTTCTATAGGATTTCCTCTAAAGGGCTCCACCCCATATTTTCTGTACAATTTCTAGAAAAGGGTTCCCACCCCATATTTTCTATAGGATTTCCTGGAAAAGGGGGCTCCCATCCCATATTTTGTAGGATTTCCTGGAAAAGGGCTCCCACCCCCACTTTTGTGGGATTTCCCACCACCCCACACAAACCAACCCCCAACTTCACTTTATTCCCTCCTCCAACACCCTGGTGAACACTGACCCCCAAAAACATCACTTGGGGTGATCCCATATCCCTAAATCCCAATATCCCACAATCCCAGGATTTCAGACACTGGGAATACTTTGTTTGATGATGATTTTCTGCCATTCTGGATGGAAGACACTCAACAAAACCATCGCTGTGGATGATGCTCATCTCCCAAAATCCATACCCAAATCCATCCCAATACCTCTAAAATCCTAATACCCCAATACTCAAAATCCCAATATCCCAACATCCTAGAATCCCAGGATTTCAGGCACTGGGAACACTGCTGTTTGATGACCATTTTCTGCCATTTTGGATGGAAGCCACTCAACAAAACCATCGCTGCGGATGCCATCCTGACATCCCAACATCCCAAAATGCCAACATCCCAACACCCCAAATCCCAAATCCTGGATGTCAGGCGCTGGGGACGCTCTGCTTGATGGCGATCTTCTGCCATTTTGGATGGAAGAAAACAAAACATCCCAACATCCCAAATCCCAACACCCCAATCCCAAATCCTGGACGTCAGGCGCTGGGAATGCTCTGCTTGATGACGATCTTCTGCCATTTTGGATGGAGCCCAACAACAAAACCATGGCTGCGGATGACGCCCAACATCCCAAATACCAAAATCCCAACACCCCAATCCCAAATCCCTGACGTCAGGCGCTGGGGATGCTCTGCTTGATGGCGGTCTTCTGCCGTTTTTGGATGGAAGAAAACAAAACATCCCCACATCCCAAATCCCAACACCCCAATCCCAAATCCTGGGCGTCAGGCGCTGGGGACGCTCTGCTTGATGACGATCTTCTGCCATTTTGGATGGAAGAAAACAAAACATCCCAACATCCCAAATCCCAACACCCCAAATCCCAAATCCCTGGCGTCAGGCGCTGGGGACGCTCTGCTTGATGACGATCTTCTGCCACTTTGGATGGAAGCCTCCAACAAAACCATTGCTGTAATGACTCCATCTCCCACATTCCAAACACCCAATCCCAACCCCAATCCCAAATCCCTGGCGTCAGGCGCTGGGGACACTCTGCTTGATGACGATCTTCTGCCATTTGGATGGAAGCGAAACATTCCCATCCGTCCAGCCCAGTCCCAATCCTGACATCAGGCGCTGGGGCGCTCGCTGATGGCGATCTTCTGCAGGCCCCGCCTATGCCGTCCCAGGCCGCCAGCGGCGGCGGCGCTGGGCAGCCCGTGGGCCGTGATGTACTTCCTGTAGGCCTCGCGGATGATGCGGAAGGCGCGGGCGTTGGAGTAGGGGATGTCGGTGATGGGGTCCCGGTACAGCGCCGGTTTGTGGGTGACCGGGCACAGCTCCCGCACCGGCAGCAGCGGCGCTTTGCATTTGGGAAGCAGCGCTCGAAGGTGGCGTCGTCGCTGAAGGAGATGAAGGTGCGGGAGCATTTCCCGGGGACGGCGGGGCAGGCGCGCGTGGGAGTCGGGGTCCAGCCTGGAACGGGAGTGGGAGAGGGTGGGGTGGTGGAAATCATCCAGGGTTTGGGGTCACAAAAACTGCGATTCCAATGGGGTTTGGGGTGCCAGGGTGGTCACCAAAACTGACATTCCAGTGGGTTTGGGGATCTCAAAAACTGCCACTCCAGTGGGGTTTGGGGATCTCAAAACCCACGATTCCAAAGTGGGATTTGGGGTCTCAAAACTGTGACTCCAAAGAGATTTGGGGTGCCAGGGTGGTGACCAAAACTGCCACTCCAATGGGGTTTGGGGCTCTCAAAATTACAATATCAATGGGATTTGGGGTCTCAAAAATTGCCACTCCAATGGGATTTGGGGTCTCAAAAATTACACTTCGATGGGGTTTAGGGGTCTCAAAAACTGAAACTCCAAGGGGAATTTGGGGTCTCAAAAACTGCCACTCCAATGGGGTTTGGGGTCACAAAAACTGATGATTCCAATGGGATTTGGGGTGCCAATGTGGTGCCCAAAAACTGCCACTTCAGTGGGGTTTGGAGGTCTCAAAACTTACAATATCAATGGGATTTGGGGTCTCAAAACTACCACTCCAGTGGGATTTGGGGGTCTCAAAACTGCGACTCCAGGGGATTTGGATTCTCAAGAACTGCCACTCCAAAGGGATTCGGGCTGCCAAGGTGGCACCCAAAATGTGTTTTCCCACAGGATTTGGGGGTTCCAAGGTGATGCTCAAAATGCCTTTCCCACAGGATTTGGGGCCCAAAACCTGTTTTTCCCACAGGATTTGAGGATCCAAAATGCTTTTCCTCCCCAAACTGCAACAGAACCAAGGCACAACCCCAGGTTGGAATCCAGCACCCAAACCCACCCCCATACTGAAAATTTGGGATTTGGGGTGCTGCCCAAGCCCTCTGGAGCAGCCCCAGGGGAGGATGTGGGATCCAGGTGGGGTTTGGGGTTCTGGGGCACTCACCCCTCGGCGTCCACGGGCTCGTCGCGGCGGGCTCGGGCAGCAGGGGCATGGTGAGCGACCAGTAACGGATCCACGGGCCCCACGATCTTCCTCTTCTTCTGCACCTGCTTCTTCTTGTCGGCCTCCAGCCGCTCGTAGTTCTCTGGGGTGGGGATGGGGGCAGGGCCACGTTACAGGGGTGCCAGGTGTGATCCCTGTGCTGTTCCCAGTGACACTGCCTGCCCCACTCCTGATGTCCTGGTGCCATTCCTGGTGTCCCTGTCCCATTCTCAGTCCCATTCCCAGTGTCCCTGTCCCATTCCTGCTGTCCTGGTGCCATTCCTGGTGTCTCTGTCCCATTCCAGTCCTTCCCAGTGTCCCAGTCCCATTCCTGCGTCCTGGTGCCATTCCTGAGGTTGCCTGTCCCATTCCCATGTCCCATTCCCAGTATCCCAGCCCCACTCCCAGTATCCCAGCCCCACTCCTGCTCAAGCAGGAGCGCAGGTTGATCTCCTCAGTGATCTTGGCCCTGTCCTTCCCCATTCCCAGTATTCCACTCCCATTCCCAGTATCCCAGCCCCACTCCCAGTATCCCATTCCCAGTATCCCAGCCCCACTCCCAGTATCCCAGCCCCACTCCTGCTCACCCAGGGAGCGCAGGTTGATCTCCTCAGTGATCTTGGCCTCCTCCAGCAGCTCCTCCTGGGTCAGGGGCCGCTCGTAGCTGGTGCCTCCCTTTTCCTCTTGGATTGCACCTGGCGCTCCTGGAGCCGCAGGAGCGTCTGCCGGGTGTGCTCCGTGGTGGACTGGCGCATGTGCTTCCGGCCTGGAGGGACACTGGATCAGCTGGGATCCTGGGAATGCTCCCATGGGACCCTGAGCTGATCCTGACCCAGAGGCCCCTGGAGAACCAGGAGTTCTCCCAGGAATCCCCAGGATCCCGATCCCAGCCCCTGGAGAACCAGGAGTTCCTGTTCCCAACCCCTGCATCATCAGCAGATCCCTGGGATCCCATTCCCATCCCAGCTGGGATCACCAGGAGATCCCTGAGATCTCAGTTCCAAACCCTGGAGAACCAGGAATTCCCCAAAGGGTCCTGTTCCCAACCCCTGGATCATCAGCAGATCCCTGGGATCCCATTCCTGATCCCTGGAGCACCAGGAACTCTCCCAGAGGTTCTCATTTCCAGCTGGCATCACCAGGAGATCCCTGAGATCCCATTCCCAATCCCTGGAGCACCAGCAGCTCTCCAAAGGATCCCGTTCCCACCTGGGATCACCAAGACCCTGCTCCCACCCCTCCCACCCCACACTCACTGTCTCCCACATCCTCCTGCAGCTCCAGGGGCACGGATTTCACCTCCCTGCTTTTCTGGGCTGCTCCCGCGCCCCTCCGCCTTCTTGGCCCGCAGGCTCTTGAGCGGCTCCTGAAGGACACAGACCCAGAATCAAGCCCCAGAGGGACCGGATTTGGGGTGGTTTTCCCCAGGAGGAGCCCGGGGCTGGGTACCCGGTAGGCCTTGGTGAGGGCGCGGCGGCGCCGGGGCTCGGCCTCGTCCTGCTCGAGCCCGGCTCGTCGCCCTCGTCGATGTCGAAGTCCGAGTCCACCTGCGTCATCGCTGTCCGAGTGCTCCCAGCGGTACTTCGTCATCCCCAGACTCCTGTGGGACATTGGGAATGTTGGGAACGGTGGCAATGTGGGGGTGGGAACTATGGGACCCCACTGAGGGATCCCCATGGTGACTCATCTGTCCCTGTATTCCTGTAGAATTTGGGAATGTGGGATTGGGAACTATGGGATCCCACTGAGGGATCCCTCTGATGCCCATCGTCCCCATATTCGTGTGGGAATTTTGGGAATATGGGATTGGGAACTATGGAACCCCACTGAGGGATCCCTGTGATGCCCATCGTCCCCATATTCCTGTGATGTGGGAATTTTGGGGTGGGAACTATGGAACCCCACTGAGGGATCCCCATGGGACTCACTGTCCCTGGATTCCTGTGGGAATGTGGGGGTGGGAACTATGGGACCCCACTGAGGATCCCTGTGATGCCCATCGTCCCCATATTCCTGTGGGAATTTTGGAAATGTTGAGTTGGGAATTATGGAACCCCACCGAGGGATCCCCATGGGACTCATTGTCCCTGGATTCCTGTGGGAATGTTGGGAAGGTTGGGAATGTAGGATTGGGAACTATGGAACCCCACTGAGGGATCCCCATGGGACTCGTTGTCCCCGGATTCCTGTGGGTTATTGGGAATTTTGGGAATGCGGATTTGGAATCCCACTGATGGACATCCATGGTACTTATTGTCCACGGATTCCTGTGGAAATATTTGAGAATTATGGAACCCCACTGAGGGACCCCCATGGTGCTCGTTGTTCCCAAATTCCTGTGGGAATGTTGGCAATCATGGAACCCCACTGAGAGTATCCCTATGGGACTTATTGTCCCTGGATTCCTGTGGGAATATTTGGAATAAGGGATTGGAAACTATGGAACCACCACTGAGAGATTCATTGTCCCCAAAATCCTGTGGATACAGGGATGGATACCCCTGCAGACTCCCTGGACAACTCCCTGCTATCCCTGGATTCCTTGGAATATGGGATCCTCACCCACAGACCCATCTGAGGGGTTCCATGGACCAGTATCCTGAATTCCTGTGGAAAACAGGATCCTCATCCCACAGACCCATGTGAGGGGTTCCATGGATCCGTTATCCCTGGATTCCTGTGGAATATGGGATTGCTCATCCCACAAACCCATCTGGAGGGTCCCACGGACCCGCTATCCCGGAATCTCACAGGGATGGATCACCCGGGGATCCCACGGATCCCCATTCCTGAGTATTCCTACATCCCGAACTCACCCCCATTCCCCGGATAACCCCCACATTCCCCTCAAATCCCCGCTCGGGACCCCCGCCCCCTCACGTTTCCGCTCTCCTCCCGCCCTCAGAGCGGGCCCGCTCCCGCTCCGCTCCCGGCGCCTTCCCGGCGGGTCCGTGCCCGCTCCGCCGCCCGCTCCCGCCGCCGCTCGCCTCGTTGAAGCCGCCGTAGGTGGTCTGGTAGAACTCGTCCTCCTCCTCGGCCTGGAGCAGCCCCGAGAGGCGATTCCCGGCCGTGCGGCGCGGGGCGCGGCCCTCGGCCAGGCTCATGTCGGCGCTCGGCTGAGCCGCCTGCGGAGCGCCGGGGGCAGCGAGCGAAGAGAGGGAGAGAGAGAGAGCGCCGAGCGATCGATCGATGGGGAGAGAGCGCCACACCGCGCGGGGAACGGGCAACGGCGGGTGACGTCATTGCGAGGGTGACGTCATTGCGAGGGTGACGTCATGGTATGGATGTGAGGAGTTACGTGCTCTGTGGCGTCATGGAGTGGGTATGTGGGCTGTGACGTCGTGGGATGGGTGTGAGGACTGGAGTGCCTGTGACGTCAGGTGAGCGTACGTCATGGGGTGTGTGTGCTGCGCTGCCGACATCACAGGGTGGGGTGTGGCTCTGTGACATCATAGGGTGAGCCAGCAGCATGACGTCAGAGGATGGGCATGTGTGTGCTCTGTGACAAGGCAAGGACACCTGTGCTCCCATGACGTCACTGATTGCAGTGTAGCACATAAGGTGTTGCTCTCTGACATAATTTACCATTGTGGTTAATATGACGTCAGCTGTAAATATGACGTCACTTCGCCCATCACGAATCCAAACAGGGAGAGGCGGCGCCGCTGCCCGAGCCGCGCATGCGCCGTGCGCGCCCGCCCGCGTGGCTCCCGCTCCCCATCGCCCGCGGCCGCGTGGGGCGCTCGGCGAGGGGCGGGGCTGAGCGCTGAGGGCGGGGCTCAGCAGAAACCGGGGCGCGCCCACGCGTGATTGGTGGGGTTAGGCATTACGGGGGCGTGGCTTAGCGCCGAGAGGGCAGGGCGGGCTGGGAAGAGGCGCGGTTTAGCTGCACGGGGGCGGTGCCATATGGAAAAGGGGCGGTGCTGGGCCGAGAATGGGCGTGTCTTTGGCCATATTAAAAACTACAATAGGAAGAAAGGGGCGTGGCTTGTCCGGCAATGGGCGGGGCCTGTGGGGGCGGCCGGGCGTGGCGCGCGGGGGCGAGGCTGAGCTGGGGGGCGCAGCGCGGGCTCCAAGATGGCGGCAGCGGCGGGGCCCGAGTCCGGCGGCAGCAGCAGCAGCAGCGGCGGCCTCGGCGGTACCGGCCGGGAACGGGGCCGGGCATGCGGCCGGGGAGCTCAGGCAGGGCTCCGAAGAGGCTCCGGGCTGGGGAGCTGGGGGTGAAGGGGGCGTGGAGGGGTGAGGGAAGGGGATGGAGGTCTGAGGGCGTGAGGGAGTGAGGGATTTTGGGGGTTATGGGGGTCTGAGGGCGTGAGGGAGTGGGGGATTTTGGGGGTCTGGGGGCGTCGAGGGGCTGAGGGAATTGAGGGATTTTGGGGGCTGTGAGGGATTTGTGGGGTTCTGAGGGTGTTTGGCAGAGTAATGAGGGGATTTTGTGGGGTTATGAGGGGTTTTATGAGGGTTACGAGGTATATTTAAGAGGATTAGGAGAGCATTTTGTGGAGACTATGAGGGCATTTTGGCAGAGTTGTGAAGGGTGTTTGGCAGAGTTGTGAGGGGATTTTGTGGAGTTATGAGAGGATTTTTGGGTTATGAGGGGATTTTGTGGGGTTATAAGGGTTTTGGGAGAGTTATGAGGGATTTTTGGGGGCTTTGAGGGCCATTTTGTGGAGTTATGAGGGTTTTTGGCAGAGTTATGAGGGAGATTTATGGGGTCTTGTGAGGGGTCTGGGGGCATGAGGAGCTGAGGGAGTGGGGATTTTGGGGTGGTGTGAGGGTGTTTTGGGGGTTATGAGGAGATTTTGTAGGATTATGAAGGTTTTTGGGAGAGTTTTGAGGCGATTTTGAGGGCTTACGAGGGGGATTTTGGGAGGGTTATGAGGGGATTAAGAGCAGGTTTTGGGGGATTATGAGGCTTTTTGGGGGGCTATGAGGGGCATTTTATGGGATTTTGAGGGTTATGAGGAGATTTTAGGGGTTAGGAAATTTTGGGGTATTATGAGGGGATTTTGGGGGCATGAGGGGCTCTGAGTGTCTGAGAGTTCTCAGGGCTGAGAGAATTTTGGGAGGGTCTTTGGTGGGTTTAGGATGATGATGACTGAGAGGATTTTGTGGGGTTTTGATGGATTTGAGGCTGTGAGATTAAGAGGATTTTTGGGGGCTCATTTTGGGGTGTAGAACTCTGGGGCTGAGGGGATTTTTGGGGGTCTTGAGGATTTTTTGGGGATGTAGAACTTTGGGGCTGGGGCAGATTTTGGGCCTTCTTTTGGGGTGTGGGATCGTCAGCCTGACAAGGATTTTTGGGGGTCTTTGAGATGTTTTTGGGGTCAAGTGAGTTTTTTATGGGATCTTTGGGGTGTTTTTGGGGTGTAAAGCTGTGGGGTTTATAGGGATTTTCTGAGGAGTCTTCAGGGTTTTGGGGGTCTGGGGGTGTAGGACAGTGGGGCTGAGGGGATTTTGGGGATCTTTAATGGGATTATTTGAGGAGGGACAGGACTCTTTTGGAGAGGGGATTCTGGATCTTCCTGAGGGAATTAGTTGAGGGAGATTTGGATTTTCATGAGGGAATTTTAAAGGAAATGTGGGTTTTCCTGAGGGAATTTTAAGGGATTTGTGTCTTCCTGAGGAATTTTGGGGCAGCTGGATCTCCCTGGGGATATCTGGAGTTTCCTGAGGGAATTTTGGGGATCTGGATCTCCCTGGGGGTGTCTAAGATTCCATAAGGAGGAGTCTGGACCCGGCTTTTCCCTGGAAAAACCAAATTCCAAACTTCCTTTGACTTTAGGGACGCACAGAGGGGATTTGAGAGGCTCAAAATTTCCCCCTCCTCCCCAGAAAAATAAAAAACAAGAAAAGGGAACGGGGTGGGGAGGAGAAGTTTGTTGGTGCCAGGAAATCCGATCCCAGTTCCTGTCCGGTGACTCACAGGGGAGGGAACAGCTCGCGGGGATCCCAAAATCCCAGAAAAAACCCAAAATCTCAGAAAAAAACCCAAAAGAGCCCGGGAACGCTGTGGGAACGGCGACAAAACGTGGAATTTGTTTGGATAAGCGGGAATGTGAGCCAGGAAAGGGCTGGAAGCAGCCAGCGCTCGGAAAATCGGGAATTCGCCAGCTTGGGGGGTTTTAGGGATAAACCAGGGATTTTTGGCTCTTAAAACCGAGGATTTTTAGTTTTTCCCGAACCTGGCAGATTTTCTGGGAGAATCCAGCCCCTTTATCCTGCTTTTTTCCAGTTGCTAATTACTTTTTCCACCTTAAATTGTGGGTGCAGATCCATAAAAATTCCACTTGGGAAGGAGCTCAGTGCTCCTCGCTTTTCCCTGGAAGGGTTTAAGGCCTGATCCCTGATTTTTGAGTTCTTTATCCATGTTTTTTGGGAATTTGTGCCAGAGACCCAAGGAGAAGAGCATGGGGAGTTAGGATAAATTCAATGTTTGGGTTTTTTTGTGGGATTTTTCTCTGTTTTTCTGGGATTCATCCTCTCTGAGCGTGGATTTTCCTTTCTCTTGGCAGGATCCAACACCTTCAAAAAATCCCTGACTCCTGAGGTGAGTTCCAGGCTGGAAAAATCCCAAATTCCAGCTTTTTCTTCTTTTCCAACTTTTTGGGAAGGAAAAACCCTGGAAAAAAATTGAACTTTCCCATTTTTTCCCCTCTTCTCCCATTTTTTCTTTTTCCCAAGATGCCAGGAGGATCTCAAACCATCCGGAAAGGCCACAGAGGAGTGGATTCCACAGGAGAAACCACTTACAAAAAGGTAAATTCCCACTTTTTTCCCCCCTTTTCCTAAAGAATTCTACCCAGAATCACTGCAGGAATGGGAGGAGATTCCATGGAAATGAAAAAAAAAAAAGGGAATTTTGGGGGTTTTTTTGGCTGCTTTTGCAGAACTTTTGGGAAGGGGATTTTTAATCTGTGACTTCCCAGGTTTTTTGGGAGCTTCCCAAAGGCACAAAAATTCCCATAAATCCCATGGAATGGCTGGAACTGGCTGGGCAGGGAGTGAATTGTTTGGGAATTTTGTAGATGTAGGGATTTTTTGGGGTCTTATTTGAATTCCTCCCACTCCTGTTGAGTTCCAGCTGTTTCCAGTGAATTCCTCCCAATTCCCACTGAATTCCTATTCCCATTCCCATTGAATTCTCATTCCCAATGAATTCCCATTCCTATTGAATTCCCATTTCCACTGAATTCCCATTCCCATTGGATCTGTTGTATTCCCATTGAATCCTTCCCATTCCCATTGGATTTCCATTCCCATTCCCACAGAATTCCCATTCCCACTGAATTCCCATTCCCATTCCCACTGAATTCCCCATTCCCATTGAATTCCCATTCCCACAGAATTCCATCAATTCCCACTGAATTCCCATTCCCATTGAGCTCCTGCCACTCCCATTGAATTCCCATTCCTACTGGATTTCTGTTCCCATTCCCATTCCCACCCCAATTCCCATCCATAATCCCCATTCCCCATCCCTAATTCCTGTTCCCATCCACAATTCCAATTCCCCATCCATAATTCCCACCTGGAATTACCATTCTCCATCCATAATTCCCACCTGGAATTCCCATTCCCCATCCCTAATCCCCATTCCCATCCATAATTCCCACCCACAATCCCTATTTCCCACCCCTCATTCCCATTTCCTCCAGACCACCTCCTCAGCCCTGAAGGGAGCATTTCCCAGCCCTCATTCCCATTTTCCTGTCCCCAGACCACCTCCTCAGCCCTGAAGGGAGCATTTCCCACCCCTCATTCCCATTTTTCTCCCCAGACCACCTCCTCAGCCCTGAAGGGAGCATTTCCCACCCCTCATTCCCATTTTTCTCCCCAGACCACCTCCTCAGCCCTGAAGGAGCATTTCCCAGCCCTCATTCCCATTTTCTCCCCAGACCACCTCCTCAGCCCTGAAGGGAGCATTTCCCACCCCTCATTCCCATTTTCTCCCCAGACCACCTCCTCAGCCCTGAAGGGAGCATTTCCCACCCCTCATTCCCATTTTCCTGTCCCCAGACCACCTCCTCAGCCCTGAAGGGAGCATTTCCCACCCCTCATTCCCATTTTCTCCCCAGACCACCTCCTCAGCCCTGAAGGGAGCCATCCAGCTGGGCATCACACACACCGTGGGCAGCCTCAGCACCAAGCCCGAGCGCGACGTGCTCATGCAGGATTTCTACGTCGTCGAGAGCATCTTCTTCCCCAGGTTGCCATCCCCTTTCCCCTAATTTTCTCTTCTCTTTTCCTCTCTTATTCCTTTTTCTCTTTTTTCATTTTTTCTTTTTATTCTTTTTGTTCATTTGCTCTCCTTCCCCCTTTTGTCTCCTGTCTTTCTCCTGCTTTCCCCTATTTCCCCCTTTTTCTCCTTTTCCTCTTTCACCCCGTTTTCCTGCCTGTTCCTCTTTTGTTCCCTTATTCACCTTTTCCCGCCTTTTCTCCTTTTCCTTCTTTTTTCTCTTTTTCCCCCTTTCTCCCATTCCCTTCATCTTTTGTCCGTTCCCTTTTCTGTTTTGCTTGCCCTGTCTTTTTCTCCTTTCCTTTCCTTTCCTTTCCTTTCCTTTCCTTTCCTTTCCTTTCCTTTCCTTTCCTTTCCTTTCCTTTCCTTTCCTTTCCTTTCCTTTCCTTTCCTTTCCTTTCCTTTCCTTTCCTTTCCTTTCCTTTCCTTTCCTTTCTCTTTCCTTTCCTTTCCTTTCCTTCCCTTCCTTCCCTTCCCTTCCCTTCCTTTCCTTCCCTTCCTTTCCTTCCCTTCCCTTCCCCTTCCCCTTCCTTCCTTCCCTTCCCTTCCCTTCCCTTCCCTTCCCCTTCCCTTCCCCTTCCCATTCCTTTCCATTCCTTTTCCATTCCTTTTTCTTTTTCCCTTCCTTACCTTTTCCATTCTTTTCCCCATTCCCTTTTCCAATTCCTTCCCTTTCTCATTCCTGCTTCTTTTCCCCCATTCCCTTTTCGCTTTGCCTTTATCCCATTCCCTTCCCTTTTCCCCTTCTCTCCCTGGAGCTGAAATCTACTACCCAGGGGTGCTTTAGGTCCAGATTCCATCTGGAATATCCCAATCCCAAATATTCCGTGTCCCCACAGCGAGGGCAGCAACCTGACCCCCGCCCACCACTACAACGATTTCCGCTTCAAGACCTACGCGCCCGTGGCCTTCCGCTACTTCCGCGAGCTCTTCGGGATCCGCCCCGACGACTACCTGGTGAGTCTGGCAGCAGCTGCCACTGCCTGACTTCCCTTCTCCTTTCTTTGCTTTTTTCCTCTTTGCCCATTTTCCTTTTTCCCCTTTTCCTTTCCCTCTTCCCTCGTCCTGTTTCTTTTCCCTTCTCCCTATTCCACTTTGCCCTTTTCCGTTTTCCTTTTTTCCCATTTCCGCCTTTCCCCTTTCTCTTTCCCCATTTCCCTTTTCCATTTGTCCTTTTTTCCCCCATTTTTCTCTTTCCCTTCCCCTTTCCTCTTTCCCTTTCCCTTTTCCCTTTCCCTTTTCCCTATCCCTTTTCCCTATCCCCTTTCCCTTCCCCTTTTCCCTTCCTTACCTTTTTCCTTCTTTTTCCTTTTTCTTTGCCTTTTCCTTTTCCACTTTCTCTTTCCCTTTTCCTTTTCACTTTCCCTTTCCCTCTTTTCCCTTTTCCTTATCACTTCCCCTTCTCTTTTCTCCTTTTCTGTTTTCCCTTTTGCCTTTCCCTTCTCTTCCCTTTTCCATTTTTCTCTTTCTTTTCCCCACTTTCCCCTTTTCTCCCTCTTTCCCCCTTCCCCCTTCTACTCCTTTCCCACATTTTAAGACACTTGTCCCCTTTCCCCCTTTCCCTCCCACATTTTGCCCTCCCTTCACCACCACCAACTCCCACCTGCCTTCTCCTCCAAACCCCCATTCCTAATGGAATTCCAGCATTTCCCCTTTTCCCCAGTACTCCCACTGGAATTCCAGCATTCCCCCTTTTCCCCAGTACTCCTGTGCAGCGAGCCCCTGATCGAGCTCTCCAACTCCGGCGCCAGCGGCTCGCTGTTCTACGTCTCCAGCGACGACGAGTTCATCATCAAAACCGTGCAGCACAAGGAGGCCGAGTTCCTGCAGAAGCTGCTGCCTGGCTATTACATGGTGAGCCTGCAATTCCCAGAATTCCCAACCCTGGGAAGCACCTGGAATGGTGAAGGGATGGAAATATCCCAGCTGACTCACCGAAAATCGGCTTTGGGTCCGTGGAGTTGTTGGGGTTGTGCCCTCGTTGTTGAGTGTGAGCTGTTTGCAATCTTAAAATGCTGAAAATCTGTGGAGAAGTGTAGAAAATCCATGGGGAAAAGCCTGAGATCCACGAAAACCCCAAAAATCCATGGAAAGTCCAAAAATCCATAGAAGACCCCAACAATCCATGGGAAAACCAAACAAATCCATGGAAAAACCCAACAATCCGTGGGAAAACCCAGAAATCTGCAGAAAACCCCAACAATCCATGGAAAACCCCAACATGGAAAACCCCAACAATCCATGGAAAACCCAAAAGCCAGAGGGATTCTGATTTTCTTCTCACATTTTATCTGCAATTTCAATGCATTTCCAACCCCAAAACCCCCCACTCCACATAAAACTCCCAAAACTCCGCAGAAAATCCCCAAATCCATAGGAAAACTCCTGAGAAACCCCCAACATTTCATGGAAAACCCAAAAACCAGAGGGATTCTGATGTTCTTCTCACATTTTATCTGCAATTTCAATGCATTTCCAACCCCAAACCCCCTCAAAACTCCTTAAAAAATGCTGAAAACCTCCATAATTGTCACCATTTTCCCCAATTTTTTGCCTGTGCAGAACCTGAACCAGAACCCCCGGACCCTGCTGCTGAAATTCAGAATTAACCCTCATTAACTATTAGTAAATTATTAATTAATCAGTAATTAACCAATCCCACCTTTCCTGAGTCTTTGGGTACCCCTGGATTTGGGGATTCTGGGGAGTTTTTGGGAATTTTGGGGAATTCCTGCTCCGTTCCCTTCACCCTGCAGTCCTACAGGTCAGCAATTAACCCTTCATTAATTATTCATTAATTAACCAATCCCACCTTTCCCGAGCCTCTGGGTACCCCGGGATTTGGGAATTTCGGGGTTGAATTTTTGACGATTTTTTGGCCAAATTTTTAAATTAATTCCCATTTTTTTTTTTGGCAGAACCTGAACCAGACCCCCAGACCCTGCTGCCAAAATTCAGAATTAACCCCTCATAATTATTAGTTAATTATTAATTCATCACTAATTAACCAATCCCACCTTTCCTGAGTCTTTGGGTACCCCTGCATTGGGAGTTTCACCCAAACTTTGGGAGTTTTGGGGAATTTTGGGGAATTCCTGCTCTGTTCTCTTTGCCCTGCAGTCCTACAGATCAGCAATTAACCCTTCATTAATTATTCATTAATTAACAAATCCCACCTTTCCTGAGCCTCTGGGTACCCCGAGATTTGAAAATTTCAGGGTGGAATTTTTGACGATTTTTTTGGCCAAATTTTTAAATTAATTCCCCAATTTTGTTTTTTTTTTGGCAGAACCTGAACCAGACCCCCAGACCCTGCTGCCGAAATTTAGAATTAACCCCTCATAATTATTAGTTAATTATAATAATCATTAATTAACCAATCCCACCTTTCCTGAGTCTTTGGGGACCACTGCATTGGGAGTTTCACCCAAACTTTGGGAGTTTTGGGGAATTTTGGGGAATTCCTGCTCCGTTCTCTTTGCCCTGCAGTCCTACAGATCAGCAATTAACCCTTCATTAATTATTCATTAATTAACCAACCCCACCTTTGGGATTTGGCAATTTCGGGGTGGAATTTTTGACAATTTTTTCAGCCAAATTTTTAAATTAATTCCCCGATTTCTTTTTTTTATTTTTTTTGGCAGAACCTGAACCAGAACCCCAGGACCCTTTTGCCCAAGTTCTACGGGCTGTACTGCGTGCAGGCGGGCGGCAAGAACATCCGCATCGTGGTGATGAACAACCTGCTGCCGGCTGGGTGCGCATGCACCTCAAGTACGACCTCAAGGGCTCCACCTACAAGCGCCGCGCCCGCTCGCCCAAGGAGCGCGAGAAGGTCTTCCCCACCTTCAAGGACCTGGACTTCATGCAGGACCTGCCCGACGGGCTCTTCCTGGACTCGGACATGTACAACGCCCTGTGCAAGACGCTGCAGAGGGACTGCCTGGTGAGGCCTTGGGGGGGTTGGGGTTATTCTGCTTTTTTCCTGGTTTTTTGTGAGGAATTTGGGGTTATTCTGCTTTTTTCCTGGTTTTTTGTGGGGAATTTGGGGGTGTTCCGCCATTTTTTGTGGGAAATTTGGGGGTGTTCCGCCATTTTTCCTGGTGTTTTGTGAGGAATTTGGGGTTATTCTGCTTTTTTCCTGGTTTTTTGTGGGGAATTTGGGGTTATTCTGCTTTTTTCCTGGTTTTTTGTGAGGAATTTGGGGGTGTTCCGCCATTTTTTGTGGGAAATTTGGGAGTGTTTTGCATTTTTCCTTGTTTTTTTGTGAGGAATTTGGGGGTGTTTTGCATTTTTCCTGGTTTTGTGAGGAATTTGGGGGTGTTCTGCCATTTTTGTGGTTTTTGTGGGAATTTGGAGGTGTTCCGCCATTTTTGTGGGGAATTTAGGGGTGTTCCATCTTTTTCCTGGTTTTTGTGGGGAATTTAGGGGTGTTTTGCATTTTTCCTTGTTTTTTTGTGGAGAATTTGGGGGTGTTCGCCATTTTTCCTGTTTTTTTGTGAGGAACTTGGGGGTGTTCCGCCATTTTTCCTGTTTTTTTTGTGGAGAATTTGGGGGTGTTCCGCCATTTTTCGTGGTTTTTGTGAGGAATTTGGGGTGTTCTGCCATTTTTCCTGTTTTTTGTGGAGAATTTGGGAGTGTTTTGCCTTTTTCCTGTTTTTTAGTGAGGAATTTGGGGGTGTTTTGCATTTTTCCTGGGTTTTTTGTGGGGAATTTGGGGGTGTTCCGCCATTTTTTGTGGGGAATTTGGGGGTGTTCCATCTTTTTTCCTGATTTTTTGTGGGGAAGTTCTGGATGTTCCGCCATTTTTCCTGTTTTTGTGAGGAATTTGGGGTGTTCTGCCATTTTTGTGGGTTTTTTGGGGAATTTGGGGTTGTTCCACCATTTTTCTTGTTTTTTGTGGGGAACTTGGGGGTGTTCTGCCTTTTTCCTGATTTTTGTGGGGAAATTGAAGGTCTCTTGCTTGTTTTCTTGATTTTTGTGGCAAAATTTGTAGGTGTTATGCCATTTTTCCTGGTTTTCTGTGGGGAATTTGGAGGCGTTTTGCTTTTTTCCTGGTTTTTGTGGGAAATTCTGGGTATTCCGCCATTTTTTCCTGATTTTTGTGGGTGTTTCACTCTTTTCCTGTTTTTGTGGGGGAATTTGGGGGAGTTCCAGCCATTTTTCCTGGTTTTTTGTGGGAATTTGGGGGTGTTTTGCATTTTTCCTTGTTTTTTTGTGAGGAATTTGGGGGTGTTTTGCTTTTTCCTGGGTTTTTTTGTGGGGAAATTCTGGGTGTTTTGTCTTTTTTTGTGGTTTTTTTTGTGGGAAATTTGTGGGTGGTCCACCTTTTTTCCTGGTTTTCTGTGAGGAATTTGGGGGTGTTTTGCTTTTTTCCTTGATTTTTTTTGTGAGGAATTTGTGGGTGTTTTGCCTTTTTTCCTCTTTTTTTTGTGGGGAAGTTATAGGTGTTCTGGTTTTTTTCCTGGTTTTTTGTGGAAACTTGTGGGTATTCTGCATTATTCCTGTTTTATTTATGGGAAAATTATGAGCATTCTGCAACTTTTCTTGTTTTTTTGTGGAAAAATGATGGGTGTTCTGTCTTTACTCCATGTTTTTGGTGGCAAACTTGTGGATGCTCTGCCTTTTTTCCCAAATTCTGTATTTTTGTCCCCACCCCAGGTGCTGCAGAGTTTCAAGATCATGGACTACAGCCTGCTGGTGGCCATCCACAACCTGGACCTGGCGCAGCGCGAGCGCGCGGCCGGCACGGCCGGAGGGGACGGCCCCGGGCGGCCGGCGGCGCAGAGAGCGCTCTACAGCACGGCCGTGGAGTCCATCCAGGGGAGGCGCCCAGGGAGGCACCTTCGAGACTGAGGACCAGTGAGAGAGGGACTGGGATGGACTGGGAGTCACTGGGAGTCACTGGGATTCACTGGGAGTCACTGGGAGTGACAGGGACAGTGCTCTACAGCACGGCCGTGGAGTCCATCCAGGGATAGGCATCCAGGGAGGCACCTTCGAGACTGAGGACCAGTGAGAGAGGGACTGGGGTTACTGGGAATTACTGGGGTTTACTGGGATGGACTGGGAGTCACTGGGATTCACTGGGATGGAGATTGACTGGGATTAGAAACTCCATGGAGTCCATCCGGGAGAGGCTCCTAGAAGGGAACCTTGAGACTAAGGACCAGTGAGAGTTACTGGGATGGACTGGGAGTGACTGGGATTCATTGGGAATTACTGGGATTTCTGGGAAGTTGGGAGACGTCCCTGCCCATGGATTTTTCGGGATCTTTGGGGTTTTTCCATCCCAAACCATTCCCTGATCCCAAATCCCTGATCCCAATCCCTAACCCCAATATCAGTCCCTGATCCCAAATCCCTGATCCAAATCCCAAATCCCTGATCCCATTCCCTGATCCCAATCCTAGATCCTAAATCCCTGATCCCAAATCCTAATCCCAAATCCTGATCCCTGATCCCAATACCAAATCCTTGATCCCACATCCCTAATCCCAAATCCCTAATTCCTGATCCCAAATGCCGATCCCAATCCTAATCCCTGATCCTAATCCTTGATCTCATTCCCATTTCCAATCCCTGATCCCAATCCCAAATCCCTGATCCCAATCCCTAACCCAAATATCAGTCCCTAATCCCAAATCCCCAATCCCTGATCCTAATTCCTGATCCCAATCCCAAATCCTTGATCCCAAATGCCTGATCCCATTCCCTGATCCCAATCCCTGGTCCCAAATGCCTGATCCCATTCCCTGATCCCATTCTCTGATCCCAATCCCAAATCCCCAATCCCAAATCCCCAATCCCTGATCCCTGTTCCCTTTCCCCAGGATGGGCGGAATTCCCGCCCGGAATTCCCGCGGGGAGCGGCTGCTGCTCTACATCGGCATCATCGACGTGCTGCAGTCCTACAGGTCAGCAGTTAACCCCTCACTAACCAGTAACTAACCATTCCCTAACCAGTCCCACCTTTGGCTGCCCCTGCATCCAGACTTGGGGAATTTTGGGGAATTTTGGGGAATTTTTGGGAATTCCTGCTCCCTCCCTGCAGGTTCGTGAAGAAGCTCGAGCACTCCTGGAAGGCGCTGGTGCACGATGGGGTGAGTGGGAAAATGGGAATTTCTGTGGGAAAATGGGAATTTCTGTGGGAAAATGGGAATTTTTATGGGAAAATGGGAATTTTTATGGAGAAATGAGAATTTTTTGGGGGGAAAGTAGGAATTTTTTGGGGAAAAAATGATAATTTTTATGGGAAATTTTTAACGGGAAAATGGGAATTCTCGGGGGGAAAATGGGAATTTTTGGAGGGGGAAATGGGTGCTAATTCTCATTTTTTGGTGTATGACTCCCATTTTTTGGGTGGTAATTCCCATTTTTGGTGTATAGCTCCCATTTTTGGGTGGTAATTCCCATTTTTGGTGTATAACTCCCATTTTAGGTTCATAACTCCCATTTTTGGGTGATAACTCCCATTTTTGGTGCATAACTCCCATTTTTGGTGTATAACTCCCATTTTTGGGTGATAACTCCCATTTTTTGGTGCATAACTCCCATTTTGGATGCATAACTCCCATTTTGGGTTCATAACTCCCATTTTTGGTGCATAACTCCCATTTTTTTAAGTGATAACTCCCATTTTTTGGGTACATAACTCCCAATTTTGGTGCATAACTCCCATTTTGGGTTCCAGGACACGGTGTCCGTGCACCGGCCCAGTTTCTACGCCGAGCGCTTCCAACGCTTCATGTGCCACACGGTGTTCCGGAAAATTCCACGTGAGTGCAGCCCCCCCCCTCCCCAAATCCCCTCCTTGCAGCCCAGATTCCTGCTCCACATCCCACACAATTCCCACTCCTCACTTTCCCCTTTTTCCCTATTTTTCCCCATTTTTTCCCATTTTTTTCCAATTTTTTTGCACTATTTTCCTATTTTTTCCCATTTTTTCCAATTTTTTTCCCATTTTTCTCATATTTTTTCCCTGGAAAAATTCTGGGTTTTTTTACTAAAAAACTGGTTTTTTTCCTGAAATACAGATTTTTTTCCCCCCTGAAAAACTGCTTATTTTTCTTGAAAACTTGGTGGTTTGGTTTTTTTTTTTCTAAAAAACTTCACTTTATTCCTAAAAAACTGGGGTTTTTATCTGTAAAAATGCTTTTTTTCCCCTAAAAAATGCTCTTTTTTTTTCTCCCTGTAAAATTGCTCTTTTTCCTAAAAGACTGCTTATTTTTCCCTGGAAAACTGTTGGTGTTTTTTTTCCTAGAACACTTCACTTTTTTCCTAAAAATCTGCTTTTTTTTCCTGTAAAAGTTCTTGCTTTACCCTAAAAAACCCCTTTCTTTTATTTTCTTTCCTCTTTCCCACCTCCTTCCCCTTCTCCCTGCCCGAACCCCCTTTGGATATTTTGGAAAATCCCAAATTCTGATGGAATTTCTGGTTTTGCAGTGAAACCTTCCCCGTCGAAGAAGAGCCGGGGCCAGGCGGGGCCCAGGAGGAGCCAGGGGGGGATCCCAGCCCCAAACCCCCCCCAGGGATCAGGGGATGGCAGGGCCCAGCCAGGCCCTGAGGCTGACCTGGAGCAAGGTGGGAATGGGGCATTTAACCCCAAAAATCTCTTTTTTATCCCCAAAAAATCCCAAATTTTATTCCTAAAAAATCCCGGATTTTGTCACCAAAAATCCCCGTTTCTATCCCAAAAAATCTCCATTTTTATCCTAAAAATCTCATTTTCATCCCCCCAAGAAATGTCATTTTTATCCCAAAAGAATCCCCATTTCTATCCCCCCAAAAAAATCCCCCATTTCTATCCCCAAAAAATCTTGTTTTGTCCCAAAAAATCCCATTTTATTCCTAAAAAATCCCCATTTCTACCCCCCAAAAAAATCCTCTTTTTTATCCCAAACAATCTCATTTGCATCTCGAAAAAAATTGCAAATCTTGTTCCTAAAAAATCCCCATTTCTACCCCCCAAAAAATCCCTTTTTAATCCCAAAAGATCTGTTTTTTATCCTGAAAAATCCCAGTTTGGGTCCTAGAAAAATCCCCACTTTTATTCCAAAAATCTGTTTTCATCCCACAGATTCCCCATCTTTATTCCCACTTTTATCCCAAAAAATCCTGATCCCATTCCCAGGTTCTTGATCCTATTTGTTCCCATTCCCAGTATCCCATTCCCAGTATCCCATTCCCAGTTTCTGATCCCATTTTTCTCATTCCCAGGCTCCAGGCCGGATCTGCTGCCCCGCTCTGTCCCCGGCCCCGGCTGTGACTCGGTGCCCACGTCCCTGTCCCTGTCCCCATTCCCAGTATCCCATTCCCAGTTTCTGATCCCATTCCCAGTTTCTGATCCCATTCCCAGTTTCTGATCCCATTTTTCTCATTCCCAGGCTCCAGGCTGGATCTGCTGCCCCGCTCTGTCCCTGGCCCTGGCTGTGACTCGGTGCCCACGTCCCTGTCCCTGTCCCCATTCCCAGTTTCTGATCCCCATTTCCAGTTTCTGATTCCCATTGCCAGTTTCTGATCCCATTCCCAGTTTCCCATTCCCAGTTTCTGATCCCATTCCCAGTTTCCCATTCCCAGTTTCCCATTCCCAGTTGCTGATCCCATTTTTCTCATTCCCAGGCTCCAGGCCGGATCTGCTGCCCCGCTCTGTCCCCGGCCCCGGCTGTGACTCAGTGCCCACGTCCCTGTCCCTATCCCCATTCCCAGTTTCTGGTCCCATTCCCAGTTTCCCATTCCCAGTTTCTGATCCCATTTTTCTCATTCCCAGGCTCCAGGCCGGATCTGCTGCCCGCTCTGTCCCCGGCCCGGCTGTGACTCGGTGCCCACGTCCCTGTCCCTGTCCCTGTCCAGCCCCTCCCTCGGCAGCGCCGGCGCCGCGTCCCCCCCCAGCAGGTGGGAATGGGATGGGGAAAATGGGGCTGGGGTCAGTGCTGGGGGGGTTTGGATTGGGAAAAGGGGCTGGGGGTCAGTGCTGAGGGATTGGGATCAGAAAAAGGGGTTTGGGATCATTCCCGTGGATTATTTGGGATCATTCCTGGGGTATTTGGATCATTCCCGAGCGTTTAGGATCAGGAGAAGGGGTTTGGGATCAATCCTGAGGGTTTGGGATCATTCCTGAAGTTTTTTTGGGGATAATTCCTGAGAGTTTGGGATCATGCCCAAGGGTTTGGGATCCTTCCTGAGGTTTTTGGGATCATTCCCAAGGGTTTAGGACATTGTGAGATCATTCCTACGGTGTTGGGGTCATTCCTGAGGAGTTTTTGGGGTCATTCCCAAGGGTCTGGAATCATTCCTGAGGGGTTTTTTGGGGTCGTTCCTGAGGCTTTTGGGAACATTCCAAAGGTTTTTGGGATCATTCCCAAGGGTTTTTTTGGGATCATTCCTGAGTTTTTGGGATCATTCCCAAGGTGGGTTGTTTTTTTTTTTTTATCATTGCCGAGGGTTTTCTTGGGATCATTCCTGAAGGCTTTTTGGGATCATTCCCAAGGGTTTTTTGGGATCATTCCCCATCCTTTGGGATCTCTGCCCCATCCCAGCCCCTCTCTGGGAAGTTTTCCTTGGAATGACCCCTCTGGAATTCCGGGAATTCTCCCCCAACATTCCCAAATTCCCAAATTCCCGCAGGTCCGTGGGGGTTGAAGTTCACCCGGGGCCCGGAGCAGCTCCTGGAATTTCCCTGCCCAGGTGAGGCTGGATCCAAGATTTTTATGGAATGTTTTCCAGGAATTTCTGGAATTTGGAGCTTTTTGAGGTCAGATCTTTCCCAAAATTTGGGAAATTCCCAAGGAAATCCCCCTGGGGACGTTCCTGCTTTTCCTGCTCTCAGGGAACAGCCTGGGGTGGAATTCCTTGGAATTTTCATGGAATATTCTCCTTATCCACAATTTCCATGGAATTCCCATATGGAATTAACCTGGAATATTCCCTTTATCCACATTTTCCATGGAATATCCCCTTGATCCCCATTACCCCTGGAATTCTCCTCTGGAATTCCCAATCCCTGCATTCAAAATTCCAAAAAAAACCGCTAAAATCCCTTGGGGAAAAAATAGGATTTTCCAATGTTTTGAAGGTGAATTTTTTCAGGATTTCCTGGGAATTCCATAGGAACAGCAAAAAGTTGGGATTTAGGGCTGGGATTTCTTGGATTTCCCCCCAAAAAATTCCCAAAATTTCCCATTTTCTTGTTGTTTTTCCAGTGGATCCCCTGCCCTTCCCTGCCCCTGGAGCTGGAGGAGCTGCAGGAGACCGAGATCAGCTTTGTGAGTGTTTTCCATGGAAAAATTGGGAATTCCCAGAGATTTGAGGGGGGTTGGGATCCTGGAATTTCCTGGGATTGGCTCTTCCCTCATTCCCATGGGTTTGAGCAGCCCAAAATTCCTGGAATTGCCCAAAAAGGAGGAAAATTCCTTATTCCCAAAAGTCTGGAATATCCCATATCCTATCTTGAGCATTCCCACATTTTCTGGGTTTGATCCCAATGGGATTTGAGAAGAAAATTCCAGCTCAAAATTCTGGGAATTTGTTTAAAAAGGGGAAAATTCATCATTCCCAGAAGTCTGGATTATCCCAAATCCCCTAAAATTCCTGGAATTCCCTAAAAAAGGAGGAAAAATCTTCATTCCCAAAAGTCTGGAATATCCCAAATCCCTGGAATGTTTTTGGAATTTTCCTGGAGTTTTCCTGGAATGGATTTCCCTTGGATTGGGAATAGAATTCCTGGAATTTTTCCTGGAGTTTTCCTGGAGTTTTCCTGGGATTTTCCTGGGTTTTTTCCTGGGATTTTCCTGGATTTTTCCTGGATTTCCTTGGGTTTGGGAATGGAATTTGTTTAAAAAGGAGGAAAATTCCTCATTCCTGAGAGTCTGAAATATCCCAAACCCCTCAAAATCCCTGGAATTTTCCCCAAAATTTTAGGGAAAAAACCTAAATATTCCATGTGGAAAATACCCAAATTTTCCTTCATTCCCTGTTTTGTGTTTTTTTCTCTTCCCAGTGAATCCACGCCGTTGGAATCCCAAAATCCTTCAGAATTTCTTCTTTTCCCACCAATCCTGGGAGCTGGAAAACCAGGAATGGCCCCTGGGAAAACCTGGGAATGTGGAAATTCCCTCTGGAATTCTCGGAGCCGCCGAATTCCTTGGAAAACCCAGGATGAAAACTGGGAAAAAAAAGGACCTGAAATTCCCAGGAATTCCCGAATTTTGGGCTAAAAAAAATGGGAGAGAATTCCTGGAAAATTCCCAGGTGGAGTCGAACCGCCACGACTTTTTTGGGAATTTTTGGGGAATTTTTTGAGGTTTTTGGATTTTTATCCTGATTTTTGTTTTTTAAAATATCCTTCCTGGTTTTTGTGTTGTGGGAATTCTTGGGATTATTAATTACTAGTAATTATTAATTATTATTTTTAGTCCTAAATCGGGATTTGCTCCGGTTTCATGGAAAATCCTCTGGAAAACAGGGGGAAAAAAAGGAGGAAAAAATCAGGGAAAAGCTCCTGGTTCCTCCCTTTTCCCAGCAGGAATTTTGGGAAGTTGTTCCCAAAATCATGGAAAAATTTTTGGAATTTTCTTGGAAGTTTCTGGGAATTTTTGGAATTTTCTTGGAATTTTTGGAATTTTTGGGAATTTTTTGGGATTTTTGTGGAATTTTTGGGGGGATTTTCTGGGATTTTTTGGGATCTTCAGAATCCAATCCCACTCTGGGATTTCCACCCAAATTTTTAAGGATTTCCCTTCAAAATCCCACTTTTCCAATCCTCAAATCCCATTTTTAAAACCTCTTGACATTCCCACAAAATTCCTGGTGCAGATTTTGGGATGGGAAAAAAAAATCCAAACCTGGATCCATCCCAAAAAATCCCAAAAATCCCGAAATTCCGGAGCAACCCCTGGGGCTGGAGCTGATTTTTGCTCCCTGTTTTTTTTTATGGAATAAAAAACAATTTTTCCCAAAATTCCCACTTGGAAAAATCCCATTTTTTAATAAAAAACCCAAAATTTTGAGCTTTTTATGCTGAAAAAATCATGGAATGTAGAGCAAGGAGGGAATTTTTCCCAAAGCTCTTCCCACTTTTCCCTTTTTCCACATTTTTTTATGGAAAAGCTGATTTTTCCCACCCTAAAATCCCAGATTTTTCCCCTCTGGAATTGCCTTATCCCGGGAATCCTCAGCTCAGCAATTCCCACCTGCATTTTTCCAAGATTCCCAGAGGGAATTTTGGGAAAATTCCACTGGATTTTTCTCTTTTTTCCAGGAATTTTCCCTTTTTCCCTTGGAATATTTGTCTATATTAGACAAATTCTCTCCCACTCCCATTTTATTCCCATTTTTTATTGGATCAGGAGGAGGAAATGCCCCAATTTTCCCATTTTTTTCCCAATTTTCCCATTTTTTCCCATTTCCCCCCAATTTTCCTCCATTTCTCCTTATTTTTTCCATTTTTTCCCAATTTTTCCCAATTTTTTTTTGCCCCCAGAACAGAATATTTATGAATATTTAAATATTTTTGGATAATTCCCCTTTTTCCTGGGAATTCTCCTCATCCAGAGGCTTTTGGGGGGTGGGGTTGGAATTTTTGGGATTGGGGTTTTTTGTTTTTTAGGTTTTTTTTGGGATTTGCCTGTTCCAAAGGTGGAAATTTGGGAATTCTGGGGGGAATTTTCCAGGAGAAAAAGAGAATTTGGCTCTTCCTGGGCATGGAGGGACTTTTCTGGGAATGGGAATGGAAATTTCCTGGATTTGGGACAGAATTCATGGAATTTTCCTGGACTTGGAGAGAATTCAGGGAATTTTCGTGGATTGGGATGGAATTTTTTGGATTTTGGATGAAATTAATGGAATTTTCCAGGACTTGGACTGGAATTTTCCTGGATTTGGGATGGAATTAATGGAATTTTCATGGATTTGGGACAGAATTCATGGAATTTTCCAGGATTTGACAATGGAATTCAGGGAATTTTCCTGGACTTGGGACAGAATCCATGGAATTTTTGTGGACTGGGAATGGATTTTCCAGGACTTGGGACAGAATTCATGGAATTTTCCTGGATTTGGGATGGAATTTTCATGGACTTGGGACAGAATCCACGGAAATTTTGTGGACTGGGAATGGATTTTTCCTGGATTTGGGACAGAATTCCTGGAATTTTCAAGCTGCCATTCCCAGGGAGAATCTGGTGCCTCTGGATCATGGATGGAGTTCTCCTGGAATTCCTGGAATGTTCATGGAATTTTCCTGCATTTGGAAATGAAGCTCGTGGAATTTTCATGGATTGGGAATGGATTTCTCTTGGATTGGGAATGGAATTCCTGGAATTTTCCTGGAATGGGTTTCCCTCTGATTGGGAATGAAATTCCTGGAAGTTTCCTGAAATTTTCCTGGAGTTTTCCTGGGTTGGGAATGGAATTTTCCTGGAATTTTCCTGTGTGCTCCTGAACAGCCCCTGGCCCTGAGTGGGGACAGGGGGACATCAATGGGGACACTGGGACATCATTGAGGGGATTGGGGGCATCAGGGACATTGAGGGGACATTGGGACACCACTGGGGGCATGGGGACACCCGTGGGTGGCACAGGGGGACAGGAGACCCCACGGGAGGAGTGGCGGGGGGAGGGGACAGTCCCGGGGACAATGGTGACGCCGCGGAGTCGCGCCCCGCCCAGAACTACAACTCCCAGCATGCTTTGCGCAGCACCCCGCATAGACGGGGCGCGCTGATTGGCCTCGGGATCCGGACCAATCAGCGGGCGCGTTGTTGGGCGCTGTGGGGAGCGGGCCGGCGCTGCGAGAAGGGGTCAAGATGGTTCTGGAGAGCACCATGGTGTGGTGAGAGAGGCGGCGGCGGCCCAGGGACTCCCTGTGCTGCTCCCCGGAACCCTCACGGCAGCACCCGGCCCGCCCTGGCCCGGCCTGGCCCGGCCCGGCCGCTTTCCCTGAGTCATGGCGGGCCGGCCTGAGGGCTGGGGGATGTGAGGGGACAGGGAGGGACGTGAGGGGACAGGGAGGGTGTGAGGGGACAGGGAGGGGTGTGAGGGGACAGAGAGGGACGGGGACGTGAGGGGACAGGGAGGGGTGTGAGGGGACACGAGAGGGACATGAGGGGACACCGAGGGGTGTGAAGGGGACACCGAGGGGTGTGAGGGGACAGACGGGCTGGGCTGAGGGGGAGACAGGGCCTGAGGGGCTTGGGGGGTTCTGAGGGGATTTCAAGGAGATCCGAGGGGATTTAGGCGATCTGCGGGGATTTTAGGGGGTCTGAGAGACTTTGGGGGGTCTGAAGAGGTTCTGAGGAGGAGTTTAAGGGGGTCTGCGGGATTTAGGTGATCTAAGGGGATTTAAGGCGGTCTGAGGGGCTTTGGGGGTCGGAAGGGATTCTGAGGGCATTTTGAGCGGGTCTGTGGGGGTTTAAGGGGATCTGAGGTGATTTCAGGGGTCTGAGGAGTTTAAGGGTTCAGAGGAGATTTAAGGGCGATTTTAGAGGGGCTGAGGTGGTTTAGGGGGTCTAACAGGATTTAGGGGACCTGAGGATTTTGGGGACACTCTGAGGGAGTTTGGTGGTGTTTCAGGATCACCCTACGACAATTCCTGGTGTTTTTACTCCTGAGGAGTTCGGGGGTGTCCCTGAGGGATTTTGGGGTTTCTCTGAGGGTTTTCCCTCCACACCATTCCCAGTGTTTTTTCCCTGAGGATTTGGGGTTTTCTCTGAGGGAGTTCAGGGTTTCTTTGAGGGAGTTCAGGGTTTCTTTGAGGGAGTTCGGGGTTTCTCTGAGGGTGTTTGGGATTTCTCTGAGGGTTTCTCCCCATACCACTCCTGGTGTTTTTCCCTGAGAATTTGGGGTTTCTCTGAGGGAGTTTGGGTTTCTCTGAGGGATTTCAGGGTTTTTCTGAGGGAGTTTGGGTTTCTCAGGGAATTCAGGGTTTCTCTGACTGTCTCCCCACGCCATCCCCGTTTTTTGTTTCTCCCTGGAATTGCAGCGTGGATAACAGCGAGTACATGCGGAACGGGGATTTCCTGCCCACGCGGCTGCAGGCGCAGCAGGACGCTGTGAACATCGTGTGCCACTCCAAAACCCGCAGCAACCCCGAGAACAACGTGGGGCTCATCACCCTGGCCAAGTGCGGGGCTGGGAGCGCCGGGAAAAGGAGCTGGGGATTCAGAGAATTCCAGGAATCCCAGGAAATGAGCTGGGAATGCTGAGAATTCCAGGGAAAGGAGCTGGGGATTTCAGGAATTCAGGGAAAGGGGCTGAGGAGTCCAGGAATTCAGGGAAGGGAGCTGGGAGTCTAGGAACATAGGGAAAAGGAGCTGAGAATTCCAGGAATTCAGGGGAAACGAGCTGGGAATTGTGGGAATTCAGGAAAAGGAGCTGGGAATTCAGAGAATTCCAGGAATCCCAGGAAATGAGCCGGGAATGCTGAGAATTCCAGGGAAAGGAGCTGGGAATTCTGGGATCAGCCTTGGAATTCGGGAAAAGGAGCTGGGGATTGTTGGAAAGCAGTTGGGAATAACTGGGAATAAGCAGTTGGATTTGGATTGGTCTGGAGATCGGGAGGGAGGGATTTTAGGATCTTCCAAAGCCTGCAGCAACCCCGAGAACAACATGGGGCTCATCACCCTGGCCAAGTGTGGTACTGGAAATGCTGAGAAAGGGAGCTGGGAATTCCAGGAATTCAGGGAAAGGAGCTGGGGATTTCAGGAAAAGAAGTTGGGAATTCAAGGAAAAGGAGCTGGGAATTCTGGGATCATCCAGGGAATTCCAGGATCAGCCTGGGAATTCCAGGAAAAGGAGCTGGGAATCATTGCAAACCACTTGCCAATTGCTCGTTTCCTCCCGCGGGGTAAAATTTCCTCCCAAATTCCCAGGAGCTGCTCCCTGAGTTAACCCCAGGTTGGAATTCCCTCCCTGATCCCGAGGGAATTCCAGGAATTTCCCTCCCTGCAGTAACTGCGAGGTGCTGACCACGCTGACCCCCGACACCGGGCTGCATCCTGTCCAAGTTGCACACGGTGCAGCCCAAGGGCAAAATCACCTTCGGCACCGGCATCCGCGTGGCCCACGTGAGTTCTGCTCCCCAGTTCCCAGGAATCCCCAAAATTCCAGGGTTTCCCAGGTTTTAAAGAGTGTGGGTGTGGGGAATTTGTTTTGTAGCTTTGGTTTTCCTTGGGTTTTGGTGGTGGGAATGACGGGGGAGGTTTTAAAGCTCGGTGTGAATCTGTGGAATTCTGGCTTAAATCTGTGAAGATCCCATAGAAATTCGGGAAATCCAACAGAAATCCAAGGGGAATCCATGGAAATCCCACAGAAACCCCAGGAAATCCAACCTAAATCCCAGAAAATCCAACGGGAGTGGCCCCCAAATCCCGGGAATGGCCCCAAATCCTGGGAATGGCCCCCAAATCCCAGGAATGTCTCCAAATGTGGGATTTTGTTGCAGCTGGCGCTGAAGCACCGGCAGGGCAAGAACCACAAGATGAGAATCATCGCCTTCGTGGGCAGCCCCGTGCACGACAGCGACAAGGATGTGAGTGGGGGCACAGCGGGGTCGGGTCTGGGATAGTGGGATTGGATCTGAGATCACAGCAGGATTTGGTCTGGGATCACAGCGGGATCGGGTCTGGAATCACAGCAGGATTGGGTCTGGGATCACAGTGGGATTGGGTCTGGGATCACAGCGGGATCAGGTCTGAATCCTGCTGATCCTGGAGCATTCCCATTTTTTCCCAGCTGGTGAAGTTGGCCAAGCGCCTGAAGAAGGAGAAGGTCAACGTGGACATCATCAACTTTGGAGAGGAGGTGAGAATCTGGGAATTGCCACATTCTAGGCACGAATCCCAGGAATTCCCACATTCCCATCCCAAATTTCCTAGTGTTAATTTACCACTTGCCATTCCCAGACCCATTCCTGCCACCCCAACCCCACAAAACCCCAAACCCCTTTCACCTCCCCCAACCCCCAACCCCAGCACCCCTCTCTCCCAGCCCTCCCCACCATTCCCAAATCCCATTTTTTCCCCTCCCAGGAGGCCAACACGGAGAAGCTGACGGCGTTCATCACGGCGCTCAACGGCAAGGACGGCAGCGGCTCGCACCTGGTGACGGTGCCGCGGGGCCCAGCCTGGCCGACGCCCTCATCAGCTCCCCATCCTGGCCGGGGGAGGGGGGGCCATGCTGGGCCTGGGGGCTTCTGACTTCGAGTTCGGGGTGGATCCCAGTGCTGACCCCGAGCTGGCGCTGGTAGGGATCACAGAATTCCCAAAAATTTGGTGTTTTCAGCACCAAAATCCCATAAGATCGCAAATCTCGCGATTCCCCATTCATGTCCCAATGTCTCCATCCCTGCTGGGTCTGGGGGCCTCTGGCTTCGAGTTTGGGGTGGATCCCATAAAACCCTGAGCTGGCTCTGGTAGGGATCCCAGAATTCCCAAAATTCCCAAAATTCAGTGTTACCAGCACCAAAATCCCAGGGGATTGGGAGTCTCCAACATCAAAATCCCATAAAATCCCAAATCTGGCAATTCCCCTATCCAAGCTGGGCCTGGGCACCTCTGACTTCGAGTTCAGGGTGGATCCCATAAAACCTTGAGCTGGCTCTTGTAGGGATCACGGAATTCCCAAAATTCCATAGGATTGGGGATTTCAAACTTTGGAATCTCACAAAAACCCAAATTTCTTGGTTTGTCATACACGGACCCAAATCTCCCAACAACGACGCCAAAGTTCCCGGGAATTTCCAACATCAGAATCCCACAAACCCCAAATCTTCCAAGACTGACCCCAAAATTCTTGGGAATTGGGAATTTCCAACATCAAACCCTTGGCTCCCAGCCCCCTCCCGCCCTCATTCCTGGATTTTCCCCTGTCCCAAATTTGGATTTTGGGTTTTCCAGGCGCTGCGCGTGTCCATGGAGGAGCAGCGGCAGCGGCAGGAGGAGGAGGCGCGCAGGGCGGCTGCGGCCTCGGCTGCGGAGGCCGGGATCGCTGCGGCAGGAGGGGACGGTGAGGGGGGATCTGGGGGTTATTTGTGGGGTTATTTGTGGGATTTATGGGATTGGGAATGGGATTTATGGGATTGGGAATGGGATTTAGGCTCGGGAGGGCAGCAGCAGCCTCAGCAGTGGAGGCCGGCATTTTTGCAGTTGGGAGGGGACGGTGAGGGGAGATTTGGGGGATTTGTGGGGTTGGATAGGATGGGATGGGATTTGTGGGGTGGCTTTGGGATGAACATTTGGGAGAAATCCTTCCCTGGGAGGGTGGGGACACCCATTCTGAGATATCCCATGGATTCCTGGGACATTCCATGGATTATTTCCAGATTATTCTATGGATTATTCCTGGGCTACCCTATGGATTATTCCTGGGTTATCTTGTTGATTCACGGGGTATCCCATGGATTCCTGGGTTATTCCATGGATTATTTCTGGGTTATCCTTTGAATTCCTGGGTTATCCCATGGATTATTTCTGTGTTATCCCATGGATTATTTCTGTGTTATCCCATGGACTATTTCTGGGCTATCCCATGGACTATTTCTGGGCTATCCCATGGATTATTCCCGGGCTGTTCCATGGATTATTCCGGGGCTATCCCATGAATTTTTGGGTTATTACATGAATTCCTGGGTTATCCCATGGATTATTCCCGGGCTGTTCCATGGATTATTCCTGGGCTATCCCATGAATTCCTGGGCTATCCCATGGATTATTCCTGGGTTATCCCATGGATTCCTGGGTTATCCCATGGATTATTCCTGGGTTATCCCATGGATTATTCCTGGGTTATCCCATGGATTATTCCCGGGCTATCCCATGAATTCCTAGGTTATCCCATGGATTATTCCTGGGCTATCCCATGAATTCCTGGGTTATCCCATGGATTATTTCTGGGTTGTCCCATGGATTATTCCTGGGCTGTTCCATGGATTATTCCCGGGCTATCCCATGAATTTCTGGGCTATCCCATGGATTATTTCTGGGTTATTCCATGGAGTTCTGGGATACCCCATGGATTATTTCCCGGGTCACCCCCGACCATGCCCGTGTCCCGCAGAGTCGGACGAGGCGCTGCTCAAGATGACCATGGGGCAGCCGGAGTTCGGCCGGGCGGGGCTGCCGGACCTGAGCTCCATGAGCGAGGAGGAGCAGATCGCCTACGCCATGCAGATGTCGCTGCAGGGCGCCGGTGCGTGCGCGGGGAAAGGGTGGGGAAAAACCGGGGAAAAACCGGGGAAACACGGGGAAAGTGTGGGGAAAACTCGGGGAAAAATCAGGGAAAAATTGGGAAAACACGGGGAAAGGGTGGGGAAAACTCAGGGAAAAATCAGGAAAAAATTGCAAAAAGCTCAGGGGAAGTTCGGGGAAAAATCGGGAAAAACTTGGTAAAAGTGCGGGGAAATCTTGGGAAAAGCTGAGGGAAAACTTGGGAAAAGCTCAGGGAAAAACTTGGGAAAACTCGGGAAAAGTGCGGGGAAAACTCTGGAAAAACCCAAGAAAACCTCAGGAAAAACTTGGGAAAAGCTCAAGGAAACCTCAGGAAAAACTCAGGAAAAGCTCAGGGAAAACTTGGGAAAGACTTCGGAAAAACTCAGGAGAAGCTCAGGAAAAACTCTGGAAAAACCCAAGAAAACCTCAGGAGAAACTCGGGAAAAATCTCAGGAAAAACTCAGGAAAACCCTGAGAAAGACTTAGGAAAAACTCAGGAAAAGCTCAGGAAAAGACTCAGGAAAAACTTGGGAAAAATCTCAGAAAAAACCCCGGGGAAAACTCTTGAAAAACTCGGGAAGAACCCGGGAAAACCCTGGGAAAAACTTGGGAAGAACAGGAATTCTCACTCAGGGGTTGAGTTGGAAGATGGTTTTTTTCCCTTGAGATTTTGGGGTGGGATTTGGGATTTTCAGAAGTTTGCCCAAGCTGAGGTGGACAAAATTTTGGGAAAAGCTCGGGAATTTTAGCCTGGCTGATCCCAGGGTTTTCATGGATTTTTGGGTTTCCTTGGATTCCTGGGTTTGGGTTGTGCAGAGTTTGCCCAGGCGGAGGCGGCCGAGGTCGACAGCGGGGCCATGGACACGTCCGAGCCCGCCAAGGTGAGAGTTCCCATCCCATCAATCCCATCCTATAAATCCCATAAATCCCATCCCATCAATCCCATCATTCCCCTAAATCCCATCCCATCATTCCCATCATTCCCCTAAATCCCATCCCATCATTCCCATAAATCCAGTAAATCCCATTTTATAAATCCCATCCCATCAATCCCATCGTTCCCCTAAATCCCATCCCATCATTCCCATAAATCAAATAAATCCCATCCTATAAATCCCATAAATCCCATTCCATCAATCCCATCATTCCCTAAATCCCATCCCATCAATCCCATCATTCCCCTAAATCCCATCCCATCCCATCCCATCCCATCATTCCCATAAATTCCGTCATTCCCATCCTATAAATACCATAAATCTCATCCTATAAATCCCATCATTCCCATAATTTCCACCAATCCCGTCATTCCCACCAATTTTCCTGTGAATCCAGATGATTCTAAATTCCCTGGGATGATCCCAAGTTCCCTGGGACAATCCCAAATTCCATGGGTGGTCCAGGACAATCCCAAATCTCCCAAGACAGTCCCAAATCCCTGGATTTTCCCGAATTCCCTGAGTTTTCCTGTGGATCTGGACAATCCCAAATTCTCTGGGATGATCCCAAACTCCTGGGACGATCCCAAATCCCCAGGACAATCCCAAATCCCTGGATTTTCCCAAATTTCCTGGATTTTCCTGTGGATCTGGACAACCCCAAATTCCCCAGGATGATCCCAAATCTCTGGATTTTCCCAGATTCCCTGGATTTTCCTGAATTCCCTGGGTTTTCCTGTGGATCCCAACAATTCCAAATCCGCCAGGACAATCCCAAATTCCCTGGGACGATCCCAAATCCCCCAGATTCGCCCAAATTCCCTGGATTTTCCTGTGGATCTGGACAATCCCAAATTCCCTGGATTTTCCTGTGGATCCTGACGATCCCAAATCCCCCAGGACCATCCCAAATCTCCCAAGATGATCCCAAATCCCTGGATTCTCCCAAATTCCCTGTGTTTTCCTGTGGATCTTGATATTCCCAAATCCCCCAGGACGATCCCAAATTCTTTGGGACCATCCCAAATCCCCTGGGTTTTCCTGTGAATCTGGACAATCCCAAATCCCCTGGGATGATCCCAAATCCCCAGATTTTCCCAGATTCCCTGGATTTTCCTCTGGATGCTGATTATCCCAAACTCCCTGGGACTATCCCGAATCCCCTGATTTTCCCAAATCCCTGAATTTTCCCCAAATCCCTGGATTTCCCAAATCTCCTGGATTTTCCTGTGGATCCTGATGATCCCAAATACCCCAGGACGATCCCAAATTCTTTGGGACAATCCCAAATCCTGGATTTTCCCAAATACCCTGGATTTTCCTGTGGATCTGGACAATCCCAAATCCCCCAGGATGATCCCAAACCCCCGAATTTCCCCAAATCCTCCTGAATTTCCCAAATCCCCCAATTTCCCCAAATCCCTGAATTTCCCAAATCCCCTGAATTTCCCCAAATCCCCCCGAATTTCCCCAAATCCCCCGAATTTCCCAAATCCCCTGAATTTCCCCAAATTTCCCAAATCCCCGAATTTCCCAAATCCCCTGAATTTCCCCAAATCCCCCTGAATTTCCCCAAATCCCCCAAATTTCCCCAAATCCCCCGAATTTCCCCAAATCCCCCGAATTTCCCAAATCCCTGAATTTCCCAAATCCCCCTGAATTTCGCCAAATCCCTGGATTTTCCTGTGGACCCTGATGATCCCAAATCCCCAGGACGATCCCAAATTCTTTGGGATGATCCCAAATTCTTTGGGATGATCCCAAATCCCCAAATTTTCCCCAAATCCCCGAATTTCCCCAAATCCCCTGGATTTTCCTGTGGATCTGGACAATCCCAAATCCCCGAATTTCCCCAAATCCCCCGAATTTCCCCAAATCCCCCAAATTTCCCCAAATCCCCCGAATTCTCGCTTCCCCCGCAGGAGGAGGACGACTACGACGTGATGCAGGACCCGGAGTTCCTGCAGAGCGTGCTGGAGAACCTGCCCGGGGTGGATCCCAACAACGAGGCCATCCGGAACGCCATGGGCTCGCTGGCGTCGCAGGCGGCGCGCGAGAACCGCGAGAGCCGCGACAGGAAGGACGAGGAGAAGAAATGAGCGGCGGGAACCGGGAAAAACGGGCGGGAGTTCAAGGAGGTGAAACGAGTTTGGTGGGAATTATTGTTGTGGGAATAAAAGGAATTTCTTGGGAATGGAAGGAGTTTCTTGAGAATCAAAGGAATTTCTTGGGAATGAAATTTGGTGGGAATGGCGAGAATTTCTTGGGAATGAAAGGAGTTTCTTGGGAATGAAAGGAGTTTCTTGAGAATCAAAGGAATTTCTTGGGAATAAACAGAGTTTCTTGGGAATGAAAGGAGTTTCTTGAGAATCAAAGGAATTTCTTGGGAATGGAAGGAGTTTCTTGAGAATCAAAGGAATTTCTTGGGAATGGCAGGAATTTCTTGGGAATGAAATTTGGTGGGAATGGGCGAGAATTTCTTGGGAATGAAAGGAGTTTCTTGGGAATGAAAGGAGTTTCTTGAGAATCAAAGGAATTTCTTGGGAATAAACGGAGTTTCTTGAGAATCAAAGGAATTTCTTGGGAATGGAAGGAGTTTCTTGAGAATCAAAGGAATTTCTTGGGAATGGAAGGAATTTCTTGGGAATTATGAGAATCAAATTTCTTGGGAATGGTGAGAATTTATTGGGAATGGAGGGAATCAAAGGGATTTATTTGGAATAAAAGGAATTTATTGGGAATGGAATTTCTTGGGAATGGCAGGAATTTCTTGGGAATGAAATTTGGTGGGAATGGCGAGAATTTCTTGGGAATGAAAGGAGTTTCTTGGGAATGAAAGGAGTTTCTTGAGAATCAAAGGAATTTCTTGGGAATGGAAGGAATTTCTTGGGAATTACGAGAATCAAAGGAATTTCTTGGGAATGGTGAGAATTTATTGGGAATTATGGGAATCGAAGGAATTTTTTGGGAATGGAAGGAATTTCTTGGGAATTATGGGAATCAGAGAAATTTCTTGGGAATGGTGAGAATTTATTGGGAATGGAGGGAATCAAAGGAATTTCTTGGGAATGGCAGGAATTTCTTGGGAATGAAATTTGGTGGGAATGGCGAGAATTTTTTGGGAATAAACTGAGTTTCTTGGGAATCAAAGGAGTTTCTTGGGAATGGAAGGAATTTCTTGGGAATGGAAGGTATTTCTTGGGAATTATGGGAATAGAAGGAATTTCTTGGGAGTAAACGGAACCTGTTTGGAATCATGGGAATAATACAAGGAATTTTGTGGGAATTGCGGGAATAAAAGGAATTCCAGGGCTGGAGGAACTGGAACTCAGCATTTCTCTGCACTGGGGTCACTGGGAGCGGGAATTCCCGGGAATTCCCTGCGCTGGGAGAACTGGAATTCCCGGGAATTCCCGCAGCAGCTCCCGGCATTCCCCGCGCGTTGTTTACAGCCAGGCCGAGGGGCGGGGCTGGGCTGTGGATGGAACGCTGAATGAGCCAATCAGCGAGCGGCAGCAGCGGATGTTGTGGTCCTGGCGACCAATGAAATGTGAGGGGGCGTGGTCACGCAAGAGTGGCAGCTCTATGGACCAATGAATAGCGGTAATTGGCTTGGCGGGCTTTGCGGCACTGCAGCCAATAGGAGAGCGAGGAGCCTTGAGTGACAGCGCTCTCCACCAATCGCATTGCGCAGCAGACGGAGTGAGAGCGCACCCCTCAGACGCCCCTGTGAGTGACAGCACTGGCAGCGAATGAGAGCAGGGGGCTGGAGCCACTCCAGGCCCGGGCTGGGCCGGTTTTTGTGCTCCAATAGGAGCTCCCGGCTGGGAGCCGCCGCCACAGACGCTCCTTGAGGCCAATGGCGGCCGGAACCCGCGCTTGATAAACAGCGCGTTGTGACCAATGAGAAGCGAGGTGGGGCGGGATTGATTGACTGACAGGGCGTTCTACCAATCAGCAGCGAGATGCGCCAGCACTGACAGCCAATAGGAAGCGAGGATGCCGCGATGAGCGGGGCTTGTTGAGTTGAATGACACCCGCGCTCCCCAATCAACACCCGCGGTGAGGGGCGGGTCCTGCTCAGCCAATGGGGAGTGCGGATAGCCGAGATCAGCATTGATTGACAGCTGAGTGAGCAAATCAGAGTGTGCGCTTTGATGATTGACTGACAGCTCAGTCAATGGGAAAGGGCGTTGGGGGCGGGAACGCGCGGCGCGAGCGCCCGGCGGGGAGGGGGGGGCCAAGCAGGAAGTGGCGGAGGGGAAGCGGCGCCGCTGAGGGGCCCGAGCGGGACCGGACCGGGACCGGGAACCGGGATCGGGATCGGGATCGGGAATTGGGATCGGGAATTGGGATCGAGAACCGGGACCGGCAGCGGGAAGCGGCGGCGACAGCCGGGGAGCGCCCTGCGCGCGCGGCTCCAGGTAGCGGGGCCTGAGGGGCGGGAGCGGCCTGAGGGGGTCAAGGCCTGAGGGGGGGCGAGGCCTGGGCGGGAAACGCGGCCTGAGGGGCCCGGGAGGTGGGGGCAGGGACGGGCACAACCCCTCGAAAATCCCGGGATATGGGAGGGGTCATGGTCACCTGTGCTCCCCCAAAATCCCGGGATTTATGGGGGGTCATGGTCATCTCTGCCCCCCAAAATCCCGGGATTTGGGGGGGGTCATGGTCATCTCTGCCCCCCCAAAATCCCGAGATATGGGGGGGTCATGGTCACCTGTGCTCCCCCAAAATCCCGGGATCTGGGGGGTTCACCATCACCTCTGCCCCCCCAAAATCCCGGGATCTGGGGGGGTCATGGTCACCCCCCCGTTCCTGGAGTTTCGGACAGTCACGTTCATCCCCTCCCATCCCAAATCCCGGGATTTTCAGGGATCATCTTCACGTCTTCCCACAAAATAAATCCCGGGATTTGTGGGGATCAGGATCATCTCCCCCCCATCCTGGAATTTCGGGGAGTTTGGGATTGGGGTAGGGAATTTAGGATCGGGATGTGAGTTTGGGATTGAGGATTTAGGGTTGGAATGAGGAGTTTGGGATGGGGATGAGGAATTTGAGATTGGGATGGGGACTTTGGGATCGGACTGGGAATTTGGGATCCCTGAGAGGAGTTTGGGATGGGAATGGGGAGTTTGGGATGGGGAATTTGTTATCAGGATGGAGAGTCTGCAATCAGAATAGGAAGTTTGGGATCGAGATTGGGAGTCCGGGGTTGGGATGAGGGATTCGGGGTCAGGATGGATGCCTTGGGATCCTGAATTGTTTGGGAAAACCCCAAAATCCCACGGAATCCCTGCCCAGATCCCCCCAGCCCTTTTGGGAATCCTGGGAAAATCGGGAATCCTGAACCCTCCTGGCTCCTGCTGGGGCTGGAACCAGTTGGGATTTTTGGGATCCTTTGGGATTGTCAGGATCCTTTGGGATTTTTAGGATCCTTTGGGATTTGGGGGACCCCAGGATCGGGGCCAGCCCAGTCGGTGCCGCGGCCCCGGGGCCGGCAGATGGTCGGGAATTAATTCCCTCCAAATCCTGGGAATTTAATCCCACACGGATCCCTCGGGGTGAGGCAGCTGCGCGGGGGTGGGACTGGGATGGGGAGGGAGAGTTTGGGATCAGGAGTTTGGGATGGGTATGAGGAGTTTGGGATTGGGGATTTGGGATTGGGATCAGGAGTTTGTGATCTGGGGTTTGGGATCTGGATGGGGAGCTTGGGATTGGGGGATTGGGATCTGAATGGGGAGTTTGGGGAGGGGAGTTTGGGATCTGGGGATTTAGGATTGGGATGAGGAGTTTGGGATCTGGGATTTGGGATCAGGATGGGGAGTTTGGGAATTGGGATCAGGACAAGAGTTTGGGATCAGGATGAGGTCTTGGGATCAGTTTGGAAACCGGGGTTTGCCACAGGTGGATTTTTGGGATCATCCCTCCCCATTTGTGGCTGTCCCAATTTTCCCTCCTTCTTTCCAAAGGAAACTGAGCCAGGAAGGGTGTTCCAACCCCACTCCTGATCCCAAACAGCTCCTTTAGGATTTCCCAGTCCTGGATGTGTTTATTCCCAAAAAAAAAAAAAAGGCAGGCTTGGGATCCCAGGAAGAAGGGATCTGGGGTGGGGAAATCATCCCCAAGGATTTGGATGTGAATGGGGAAGGACAAGGAGCACAATTCCCCCTGGAAAACAATTCCCAAAGGAATTTCTGTAGGATTCATTCCTGCCTGGGGATAAAAGGACAGGAAAAAGGGGATTTGGGAAGGAAAAGCTTCTCCTGAGGGACATTCCAGAGGGGAAATGGATGGAATTCCACCTGCTGGGGGGCTGGGTCCTGGAGCCTCAAATCCAGAGGGAATTTGGGCTGGAATTTGGGGATGGATCCCTGATTTCCAGCCTGAAATCCTGGCTGGAATTTGGGGCTTGAATTTAGGATGGAGCCCTGATTTCCCATCTCAAATCCCAAAAGAATTTAGGGCTGGAATTGGGGATGTATCCCTGATTTCCCACCTCAAATCCCAAGGAATTTGGGGCTGGAATTTGAGACTAGAATTGGTGTTAGATCCATGGCTTTTTCCCCTTTTTCCTGCTTTTCCAAACTGCAAAACCATGGGATCTAAACCCCTCCTCATTAAATTTTTTCCCCAAAAAAAACACTCCAAAAACTCCTTGGAGCTTCCAGGCCTGCAAGGAATTCCCGGCATTCCAGGGGTTAACAGGAATTGTTGTCCCTGGGATGTGACAGATCCTGGACCCAGATTGAGCCAGGATGGGGCCAGATCCCAAGGATTTCTGGGAATTCCCAGAATTTAGAGGATGGATTGGCAGCGGGAAAGTTGATTTTTTGGATTGGAAGGAGGATATTTGGGATGGGAAGGAGGATATTTTTGGGATGAAGGGGATTTTTGGGATGGAGAGGAGGTGTTTGTGGTGGAATGGGAATAGGAAATGGGAATGAAATGGGAATAAAATGAGATGGGAATGGAGTGAAAATGGGAATGAAATAAAAATAAAGAGAATTGGAGTGGGAATAGAAATTAAATATAAATGGGAATGGAGTGGAATGGAATGGAATGGAAGTGAAATAGAAATAAAATGGGATGGGAATTAAATGGGAATGTGAATGAAATGGGAATGGAGTGGAAATGAAATAGAAACAAATTGAAATGGGAATGGGAATTAAATGAGAATGAAATGGAAAATGATTGGAATTAAAATAGCATAGGAATGAGAATGGGACTTAAAATGGGAATGGAATAAAAATAAAATGGGAATGGGAATGGACTAAAAATGGCAATGTAACAGGAATAAAAGGCTGTGGAACACCAGGATTCCCTGAGGTTTATGGGGATGGAAACACAGGAAAATTCCCACTTGGAGCCCCGAAATTCCCCCTTGGAACCCCCAAACTCCAGCTCCCTCACCCCATTTCCCATTTCCCCTCCCAGCCATGGGGGACATGAAAACCCCGGATTTCGACGACCTGCTGGCCGCCTTCGACATCCCCGACATCGACGCCAACGAGGCGATCCACTCCCACCACGAGGAGCCCGAATCGCACGGCAAGCAGCTCCCGGGGGAGCCGGGGGGCAGCGAGCCCCCCGCCCTGCCCCACGCCGACATCTCGGCCGTCAGCGTCATCGTCAAGAACACGGTGTGCCCCGAGCAGCTGGAGGCGCTGGACGCCCGCGGCAAGGACGGGCACGGCGCGGCGCCCCGGCTGCTGCAGAACGGCTTCGGCGCGCCCGACGCCGCCCGGTCGCCCGGCGCCCGCGCCGCAGAGGCGCCGTCCAACGGGGAGTGCTGGGCCAAGGAGAAGAGCAGCAAAGCCTTGGACTTGTTCTCCCACTTCAGCCCCGAGCCCAACGAGGACGGAGCCAATCTGATCGACAGGTCGAGGGAGGGCAAAGCCAAGGAGAAGTCGCTGGCTGGGCCGTCGCTGGCTGCGTCCCCCACGCCGTCCTGCATGGATGGCAAGGAGCCCCTGGCAGAAACCACCGAGAGCTTGGAGCCTGCTTTCCCCTCCCAGTTCCGGGCTGGGGACGGATCCCACCCCGTCCCCTGCATCAAAAAGGAGGAGTCGGACTCGGAGGAGGCTCCGGGCAGGAGCTCCAGCCCCAAGGGGTTGGTGCTGGATCACCTCAAATCCGTCACCGTGCGTTATTCCGCCGGGGATTCTCCGGTGGCGCCGTGGCCGGGCTCGGATTCCGGCATCGACGCCGCGGCCGAGCTCAAGCGTTCCCCGCGGAGCCCTCGGGAATCTTTCTCCTCTCCTGGGATTCCCATCCCACCTTCTTCTCCCAAACTCCTGAAGGAAGAGCGGGAAATGCTGGAGAAATCCATGAGGAGCCCCCCGAGCGTCTCCAGCGGAGAGGAAGAGGAGGAGGAGGAAGAGGAGGAGGAGGAAAACACCAACTCGCCGTCCTCCAGCTCCTCGCGGCCGCTCAAGGTGCGCATCAAAACCATCAAAACCTCCTGCGGCAGCATCACCAGGACAGTCACCAGGGTGAGCTCCGACTCGGAGCCGCCCTCCAGCAAAGCCCCCGGCGAGCAGAATGCCCAGGAAACCCCGGAAAACGCCGGGACGGGCATGGAGACAGCGCCCAAGGAAAAATCTGAGCTCGCCAGCCCTCTGAAAAACACAGAAGGGCCCAAGATTGTCAGCGTGCAGCTGGGCAATGGCACCAAGCTGAAGGGCACGGTGCTGCCCGTGGCCACCATCCAGAGCGCCAGCAGCGCCATGCTGATCGCCGCCAGCGTGGCCCAGCAGAAATCCGTGGTTCTCCCGGCCAAATCCGGCAAATCCGTGGCTAAAAACATCCTCAACTTGGTGCCGCAGCCGCTCCCTAAAAGCGACGGCAGGACCAACGGCGCCGCCAAAACCAACGGCGCGGCGCTGCCGAAATCCTCGCCGAGCGTGGCCGGCACCGTCATCTCCCGCAGCCAGTCCAGCCTGGTGGAGGCTTTCAACAAAATCCTCAACAGCAAGAACCTGCTGCCCACCTACAAACCCAACCTGAGCCCGCCGGCCGAGTCCAGCCTGGCGCTGCCGCCGCTGGGCTACCGGTGCCTGGAGTGCGGCGACGCCTTCGCGCTGGAGAAGAGCCTGGCGCGGCACTACGACCGGCGCAGCATGCGCATCGAGGTCACCTGCAACCACTGCACCAAGCGCCTGGTGTTCTTCAACAAGTGCAGCCTGCTGCTGCACGCCCGCGAGCACAAGGACAAGGGGCTGGTGATGCAGTGCTCGCACCTGGTGATGCGGCCCATCGCCCTGGAGCAGATGATCGGCCAGCCCGACATCACCCCGCTGGTGTCCGTGGCGCTGCCGGCCGGCAAGGTGGCTCAGGACGGAGGGGGTTTGGTGCAGGAGGTGCCGGTGCTGCCCCTGGGGTCAGAGCAGAGCAGCTACAGCTGCTTCAGGTGCTTGGAGTGTAAGGAGCAGTGCAAGGACAAAGCGGGGCTGGCGGCGCATTTCCAGCAGGTCGGGGTGGCCACCAGCAGCAGCAGCACGGTGAGAGGGGGAGAGGGTGGGGAGGTGGGAGAGAAATGGGAGATGGTGAGAGAACACTGGGGGGTGGTGGGAGATGGTGGGAGAGAAGTGGGAGATGATGGGAGAACACTGGGGGGTGGTGGGAGAGAAGTGGGAGAAAGTGGGAAGGTGGTGGAAAAGGTGGGAGAAGGATTTCTCCCAAATGTCCATCCCATCCCATCCCATCCCATCCCATTGCATCCCATCCCATCCCATCCCATCCCATTGATCCTGACTTGCTGTTGGGAATTTTCCAAGATTCCCAGAACCATTCTGGATCCATTCCTTGATGGAATTTTCCCAGAACTGGTTTGGATCCTGATCCCTGTTGGAATTTTTCCAGAATTTTTTGAGATCCTGGTTCCAGTTGGGAATTTTTCCAGAACTAGTTTGGATCCTGATCCCTGTTGGAATTTTTCCAGAATTTTTTGAGATCCTGGTTTCTGTAGGAATTTTCCCAGAGTTTATTTGGATCCTGATCCGTGTTGAGAATATTTGGGATTCTGCTTCCAGTTGGGAATTTTCCTGTAGCTGGTTGCAATCCTGATCCTAGTTGGGAATTTTCCAAGATCCCAGAACCATTCTGAGTCCATTCCTTGATGGAATTTTCCCAAAGCTGGTTCAGATCCTGATCCCCGTTGGGAATTTTCCCCGAACTTTCTGGGATCCTGATCCCTGTTGGGAATTTTCCAAGATCCCAAAACCATTTTGGATCCATCCCTTGATAGAATCTTCCCTGAACTTTTTGGCATCCTGATCCCTCTTGGGAATTTTCCCCGAACTTTTTGGGATCCCGATCCCTGTTGCGAATTTCCGCATCGCTGCTTCCATCTGTGCAATTCTCCCTGAACTTTTTGGGATCCTTGGACCCTTGAGTGACCCAGAATTCCCAAAATTCCATGTCTTTCTCCCGGGCTCCCCCAGGTGTGCTCGGCGTGCCCCATGATCCTGTCGAACCGCTGCAGCTTCAGCGCGCACCAGCGCATGCACCGCAGCCGCCCGCCCCACGTCTGCCCCGAGTGCGGCGGCAACTTCCTGCTGGCCAACTTCGAGGGGCACCTCAAGGACTCCTGCCTGCACTTCTCCCGCAGGGTGGGATACAGGTACGGGCACTGGCAATTCCAGGAATTCCGGGAATTTCGGGAATTCTGGGAGTGGGGCCGTCGGAAGGGTCTGAAAATGGATTCGTTGCTCATGGAATGTGATGGGAATTTCCTGTTGGCCACCACCTCAAGGAATCCTCCGTCAGGGTGGGATACAGGTGTGGAGACTGAGAATCCTGGGAATTCCAGGAATTCTGAGAATCCTAGGAATTCCAGGAATTCCAAGGGGAGCCATTGGAGAGGGTGGTGGGACCATGGAAAGGTCCAAAAATGGAGTTTTGCCCAAAATGTGGTGGGAATTTTGTACTGGCCACCACATCAAGGAGTTCTCCCTCAGGGTGGGATACAGGTGTGGAGCCTGGGAATTCCAGGAATTTTTGGAAATTCCAAGGGGAGTCATTGGAGAGAATGGCGGGACCATGGGAAGATCCAGAAATTATTTTGTTTGGGAATTTTCCCAGAACTGGTTTGAAGATCCTGGTTTCTCTTGGGAATTTTCCAAGAATCCAGCACTGATTTGGATCCTAATCCATGGTGGAATTTCCCCAGAACTGTTTTGGGATCCTGATTCCCACTGGGATTTTTCCAGAACTGTTCTGGGATTCTGATTCTTGATGGAATTTCCACAGAACTAGTTCAGATTTTGGTTGGGATTTCCCCAGAACTGGTTTAGGATCCTGCTCTCCATTGGGAACTTTGGATCCCGATTCCCGCTGGGATTTTCCCAGAACTGGTTTGGATTTTGGTTGGGATTTCCCCAGAACTGGTTTAGGATCCTGATTTCCATTGAGAATTCCCCAGAATTTGTTTCTGATCCCCATTCCCTCTGGATTTCCCAGGTGTCCCAGCTGCTCCGTGGTGTTCGGCGGCGTCAATTCCATCAAGTCCCACATCCAGAGCTCTCACTGTGAGGTTTTCCACAAATGCCCCATCTGCCCCATGGCCTTCAAATCCGCGCCCAGCGCCCACGCCCACGTGTACACCCAGCACCCTGGCTTCAGCAACCAGCAGTCCAAGTGAGCATTCCCAAATCTGCCTCAGTTCCCAGCCCAGAATTCCCAATTTCCCCCCCAGTTCCTGCATGGAATTCCCTAATCTGCCTCAATTCCCAGCCCAGAATTCCCAAACCCTCCCCAGTTCCCAGCATGGAATTCCCAAATCTGCCTCAATTCCCAGCCCAGAATTCCCAAACCCTCCCCAGTTCCCAGCATGGAATTCCCAAACCCTCCCCAGTTCCCTGCATGGAATTCCAAAATCCTCCCCAGTTCCCTGCAGGGAATTCCCAAATTCTCCCCAGTTCCCCTCTGTGGCAAGGGTTGGGAGCACAGGGAGCGTGGATGGGATTGGGCAGAGAAAATGGGGTGGGGGATTTGAGGTGGGAGATTTGGGAATAAAAAATTGGGAGATTTGAGGATGAAAGGTTTAGGAATAAGAGATTGAGGATGAGAGATTTGGGAATAAGAGATTGGAAGATTTGGGATGGGAGATTTGAGGATGGAAGATTTGGGGATGGAAGGTTTGGGAATAAAAGGTTGGGAGATTTGGGAATAAAAGGTTGGGGAATTTGAGCATAAAAAATTGGGAGATTTGGGGGTAAGAGGTTGGGAGATTTGGGAATAAAAATTTGGAATGGGAGATTCGAGAATAAAAAGTTGGGGATGGGAGATTTGGGAATACAATGTTTTCCCCCATTCTGCCATGGTTTTTTCCCCATTTACCCCCATTTTTCCCCATTTTCCATGGGGTTTTTTCCCATTTTCCCTATTTTCCCCCCAGGATGATTTACAAGTGTGCCATGTGTGACACGGTGTTCACCCACAAGCCGCTGCTCTCGTCCCACTTTGACCAGCACCTGCTGCCCCAGCGCGTCAGCGTCTTCCGCTGCCCGCAGTGCCCGCTGCTCTTCGCCCAGAAACGCACCATGCTGGAGCACCTCAAGGTCAGGCACCACTCTGGGGGAAAATGGTGACATTCTGGTCAGAAACAGTGAAATTCTGGTCAGAAACGGTGCAATTCCGGTTTAAAATTATGGAGTTTTGGTTAAAAAATGGAATTTTGGTTTAAAAAATGGAATTTCCGCCCCCAAATGGGGTTAGGATTGCTCTTCGCCCAGAAACGCACCATGCTGGAGCACCTCAAGGTCAGGCACCACTCTGGGGGAAAATGGTGACATTCTGGTCAGAAACAGGAAAATTCTGGTCAAAACCAGTGAAATTTTGGTCAGAAACGGTGAAATTCTGGTTTAAAATGATGGAGTTTTGGTTAAAAAATGGAATTTTGGTTTTAAAAAATGGAATTTCAGCCCCAAATGGGGATAGGATTGCTCTGGGTCTAGAAATGCACCATGCTCAAGCAGCTGAAGGTCAGGCATCACTCTGGGCAAAAATGGTGAAATTCTGGTCAAAAGAGAAAATTCTGGTCAAAACCAGTGAAATTCTGGCCAAAAATGATGGAATTTCAGTCCCAAACTGGGGAAAACTGGATGGGGAGTGTTGGGGTTCAGAAGGGCTCGAGCACCTCAAGGTCAGGCACCACACGGGGGAAAATGGTGAAATTCTGGTCAAAAGAGAAAATTTTGGTAAAAACAGTGAAATCCTGGCCAAAAACAGAGAAAATCCGGTTAAAAATGATGGAATTTTGGTCAAAAACGATGGAATTCTGGTTTTAAATTGGGAGAAACTGGGATCTTTTCCACCTCAAACCATTCCAAGATTCCCCATCCTGCTTTATTTGGGATTTTAGGGATAAATCCCAGATCCTGGCCTATAGGAATCCTATGGATTTTTAGGGATTTTTTAAGATTTTTAGGCATTTTTTAGGATTTTTCCATGATTCCCTGTCCTGCTTTATTTGGGATTTTTGGGATAAATCCTGGAAACTCTCCCAGATTATTTCATGGGTTTTTAGGGATTTTTAGGGACATTTTGGGATCTTTGGGTTTTTTTTCATCCCAAACCATTCCAGGATTCCCTGTCCTGCTTTATTTGGGATTTTTGGGATAAATCCTGTCTCCTGCCCAGCTTATTGCATGGATTCACCATCCCCTTAATTAGATTTTATTCTGGGATCTTGTTTGCGATTTTTGCGGATTTTTGCCTGCATTCTTGTCCTGATTTTTAGAGATAAATCTGTGACCCTGGCCCATGGGAACCCCATGGATATTTAGAAATTTTTAGGGATTGTTTAAGGATTTTCCAAACCTCCTTTCCCAGAACTCCCACCAGCCGCAGAAATCCAAGGACGACTCCGCCAAGAAATCGCTGTCGCTGCTGACGCCCAAGGCCGAGCCCCTGGAGACTCCAGTGTCCAAGAACTCAGAGGAATCCTCCAGCTCCGAGGAGGACGAGGAGGACGAGGAGGAGGACGCGCCGAGCTCCCCCGAGCTGCGGAAATCCAAGCGGAAATTCCAGCGGAAAGCCGGGAGCAAAGCCAAGGGCAGCGGCTGGAGCTGCGGCGTCTGCCACTCCTGGTTCCCCGAGAGGGACGAGTACGTGGCACACATGAAGAAGGAGCACGGAAAGGTGGGGCTGGGAATTTTGGGAAATAGTTTGGAAAATTTTTTGAGAATTTTTTGGGGATCTTTGGGAATTTTTTGAGAATTTTTGGGGGATTTTTTGGGAATTTTTTGGGGATTTTTGGAGAATTTTTTGGAAACTTTTGGAAATTTTTTGAGAATTTTTGGGGGATTTTTTGGGAATTTTTTGGGGATTTTTGGAGAATTTTTTGGAAACTTTTGGAAATTTTTTGAGAATTTTTGGGGAATTTTTTGGAGATTTTTTTGGGAATTTTTTGAGAATTCTTTGGGAATTTTTGGGGGATTTTTTGAGAATTTTTTGGGAATTTTTTGAGAATTCTTTGGGAATTTTTGAGATTTTTTTGAGAATTTTTTGAGAATTTTTTGGAAATTCTTTGGGATTTTTTTGAGAACTTTTTTGGGGAATTTTTTGAATTTCAGCGGGAAAATCAGTGAGGATTTAGAGATAATTCCGGGTGAGATTTGAGGGAAAATCGAGTTCCCACTTCCAGCTGGAGTGGGAATCTCGACTTTTGGATCCCTCCTGGGTTTTTTCTGGCTTTTTTTCCTGGGTTTTTCCCAGAGTATTCTCCAGGATTTTTTCTGGAGTTTTTCTGGGATTTTCCCCAGATTTTTTCCCTTTTTTCCCCCCATTTTTTCTGTTTTCCTGACTCTCTCTCTCTCCCCACAGTCAGTGAAGAAGTTCCCATGACAGGTTTTTTCCATTGTGTTTTTTTCCCCTTTTTTTCCTAGATTTTTTCCAGGGTTTTCCCCCAGATTTTTCCCAGATTTTTCCATTTTTTCCCCATTTTTCTCATTTTCCTGACTCTCTGTCTCCTACAGTCGGTGAAGAAGTTCCGTGCTGGGGTTTTTTCTGTGTTTTTTCCGGCATTTTTTCCCAGATTTTTCTCCGGATTTTCTCGAGATTTTTCCCAGATTTGTCCCATATTTTTCCCGTGTTTTTCCCATTTTTTTCCCTGTTTTCCTGACTCTCTCTCCCTGTCCCTCAGTCGGTGAAGAAGTTCCCGTGCCACCTGTGCGAGCGCTCCTTCTGCTCGGCGCCGAGCCTGCGGCGCCACGTGCGCGTCAACCACGAGGGCATCAAACGCGTCTATCCCTGCAGGTACCCCGGGGAAAAATGGGGAAAATGGGAAAAATGGGAATTCTGGGGGGAAAATGGGAATTCTGGGGAGAAAAACAGAAATTCTGGGGGGGAAAAATGGGAATTCTGGGTGGAAAAATGGGAATTTCAGCACCACGTCAACCACGGGGGCATCAAACGCATCTATCCCTGCAGGTGCCACGGGGAAATGGGAAAAAGGGGAAAATGGGAATTCTGGGGGAGAAAAATGGGAATTCTGGGGGGAAAAATGGGAATACAGGAATTCTGGGGGGAATAAATGGGAATTTGGGAATTCCAGGGGGGGGAAAAATGGGAATTTGAGAATTTTAGAAGGAAAAACTGTAAATTTGAGAATTCTGGTGTCAGAATTCCCAGTTTGGGCTTGGGAATTTAGGAATTCCAGGGTCAGAATTCCGGGTTTGGGGTGGGAATTTGGAAATTCCAGGTTCAGAATTCCCGGTTTGGGGTTGGGAATTCCAGGGCAGAAGTCCCATTTTGGGTTTGGAATTTGGGAATTCCAGGTGTAGAATTCCTGGTTTGGGGTTGGAATTCAGAATTCCAGGGTCAGAATTCCGGGTTTGGGGTGGGATTTCAGAATTCTGGGTTTGGGGTGGAATTCGAGAAATCCAGGGTCAGAATTCGGTTTGGGGTGGGAATTTGTAAATTCCAGGGGCAGAATTCCCAGTTTGGGGTTGGAATTCAGGAATTCCAGGGTCAGAATTCGGGTTTGGGGTGGATTTCAGAATTCTGGGTTTGGGGTGGGAATTCAGAAATCCAGGTCAGAATTCCAGATTTGGGGGTGGGAATTTGTAAATTCCAGGGGCAGAATTCCCAGTTTGGGGTGGGATTTCAGGAATTCCAGGGTCAGAATTCCCGTTTGGGTTGGAATTCAGGAATTCCAGGGTCAGAATTCGGGTTTGGGGTGGGATTTCAGAATTCTGGGTTTGGGGTGGGAATTCGAGAAATCCAGGGTCAGAATTCGGGTTTGGGGTGGGAATTTGTAAATTCCAGGGTCAGAATTCCCAGTTTGGGGTGGGATTTCAGGAATTCCAGGGTCAGAATTCCCGGTTTGGGGTTGGATTTCAGGAATTCCAGGGTCAGAATTCCCGGTTTGGGGGTGGGAATTTGGTAAATTCCAGGTGCAGAATTCCCAGTTTGGGGTTGGGATTTCCAGGAATTCCAGGGTCAGAATTCCGGTTTGGGTTGGATTTCAGGAATTCCAGGGTCAGAATTCCCGGTTTGGGGTGGGAATTTGTAAATTCCAGGGTCAGAATTCCCGGTTTGGGTTGGGATTTCAGGAATTCCAGGGTCAGAATTCCCGGTTTGGGGTGGGAATTTGTAAATTCCAGGTGCAGAATTCCGGTTTGGGGTGGGATTTCAGGAATTCCAGGGTCAGAATTCCCGGTTTGGGGTGGGATTTCAGGAATTCCAGGTGCAGAATTCCCGGTTTTCCCTGCAGGTACTGCACGGAGGGCAAGCGCCACGTTCAGCAGCCGCCTGATCCTGGAGAAGCACATCCAGGTGCGCCACGGCCTGAGAGGCGCCGACCCCGCCCGCAGCCAGGAGGTCGTCATCGCCCGGGGCCCCGCCCAGGTGGGGATCTGGAATTCCCAAAAATTCCTGGGAATTTCGGGGGGTTTCGTGGGAATTTTGGAGGTTTTCGGGGAGTTGGTTTGGGGCTGTTTTATCCTCGGAATTCCTGCTGTGGAATTCAGAAATTCTGGTCCTAAGTGAGGTCGTCATCACCCACAGTTCTGCCCAGGTGGGATTAGCTGAGATTCCTGGGATTACATGGAATTTCTTGGGAATTTTGGGGGCTTTGGGGTGTTTTTCCTGAATTTCTGGGAATTTTAGGAAGGGAATTTCGGGGTTTGGGAGGGATTGAGGAATCACCCAGCAATCCTCAAGAGCTTCACCCCGAGATGATCTTGCTCACCCAAACTCCCACCTCCCAAACCCTCTGGCATTCCTGGAGTTCCTTGGCATTTCTTGGGAATTTTCTTGGGAATTTCCTGGGAATGTTAAAGGTTTTGGGAGGAATTAGGGAACTATCAAAAAATTCCCTCTGGGATGCACCCCAACCCCAAGAGCTTCACCCCGAGATGATTTCCTCACCCAAACTCCCACCTCCCAAACCCTTTGGAATTCCCTGGGATTTCCTGGGCATTTCAGGAAGGGAATTTTGGGGTTTTGGGAGTGATTGAGGAATCACCCAGCAATTCCCAAGAGATGCCCTGCTCACCCAAACTCCCACCTCCCAAACCCTCCGGAGCTCCCGGCATTCCCAGGATTGGATTTCTCCGGTTCGCAGGCTGCCGGCCGCAAGCGCAAGCTCTCCTCGGACGATTCCTGCAGCGAGGAGCCCGACAGCACCACGCCCCCCTCCAAGACGCCGCGGGCGGGCGCGGCCAAGGCGCCGCTGCGGTGCCGGCGGTGCGGGCTGGCGGCCGCGAGCCGCGCCGAGCTGCAGGCGCACGTGGCGCAGCACCGCGCCGGCGGCTCCCTGCAGTGCCGCGAGTCGCGGGCTCTGCTTCGCCTCGCTCGGCTCCCTCGGCCGCCACCGCTTCATCTCCCACAAGAAGCGCCGCGAGCCCGAGGAGCCCCAGGGCGGCGCCCAGGGGAACCCCGGTGGGAGCTCCCAGGGGAATTCCGGCGCGGCCGGAGGAGCCCAGGGGATCTGCTGGAGTGCAAAGTGTGCGGGAGAGGGTTCGAGAGCCAGCTCAACCTCAAGACGCATTTCGGACCCATGGAATGGCGTTTATCCCGGCGCCCGGCAGGGCAACGAGGAGAACTGAGAGAGATCCTGGGAATTCCCAGAAATCTGGGATTGGCTTCATGGAGGACAACTGAGATCCTGGGATTCGGAATTCCAGGAATTCCCAGAAATCTGGGATTGGCTTCATGGAGGAGAACTGAGATCCTGGGAGTTGGGAATTCCGGGAATTCCCAGAAATCTGGGATTGGCTTCATGGAGGAGAACTGAGATCCTGGGATTTGGGAATTCGGGAATTCCCAGAAGTCTGGGATTGGCTTCATGGAGGACAACTGAGATCCTGGGATTTGGGAATTCCCAGAAATCTGGGATTGGCTTCATGAAGGAGACCTGAGCATTCCCAGAAATCTGGGATCGGCGTTTATCCCGGCGCCCGGCAGGGCAAGGAGGAGAACTGAGAGAGATCCTGGGATTCGGGAATTCCAGGAATTCCCAGAAATCTGGGATTGGCTTCATGGAACTGAGATCCTGGGAATCCTGGAATTCCGGGAATTCCGGGTTTGGCTTCATGGAGGAGAACTGAGCATTCCCAGGAATTCTGGGATCGGCGTTATCCAGCCCAGCAGGGCAGTGAGGAGAACTGAGCATTCCGGGGAATCCTGGAATTCTGGGATTCCCAGAAATCTGGGATTGGTGTTATCCAGGCCAGGTAGGGCAACGAGCAGAAGTGAACTGGGATCCTGGGAATCCTGGAATTCCTGGAATTCCTGGAATTCGGGTTTGGCTTCATGTAGGAGAATTGAGCGTTCCCAGGAATCCTTGAATCCTGGAAATCCGGGGATTCTGGGATTGGCTCCCAAACCGGCCCTGAGGAGAACTGAGTGTTCCTTCAGATTCTGGAATTCTGGAATTCCCACAAATCTAGGATTGGCTTTTTATCCAGGCCAGGCAGGGGGCCGAGGAGAACTGAGCATTCCCAGGAATTCTGGAATTCCTGGAATTCTGGGATCAGCTTTTTCCAGGCCAGGCAGGATAGGAGGCTGAGGAGAACTGAGAGATCCTGGGAATTCTGGAATTCCAGGAATTCTGGGATTGACTTTATCCAAGTGAGAAGCTTCAAGGACAAGCTGAGCATTCCCAGGAATGTCAGAATTCCTGGAATTCCGGGATTTTCCCCTGGGAATTCGTGTACATAAAACACCCCCAGAGCCTTTCCCACTGTCGGAGGGAAATTCGGGATTTGGGGGATTTGGGGTTTCCAGGCTCTTCCCAGGAATTCCCGGATCTGGACGGGGCTGGGGAAGCTTTTCCAGCAAATTCTGAGTTTTTTAATTTTATTTTAATTCCTTGGCTTTTGTTTGTTTTTTCTGGATTTTTTTTCCTGGCGTGTTTTGTTAGGAAGGAGGAGATTCCAAAATCCTGGAATTCCAGAGGTCCCTGGGAAGGACCCGAGGGAGCAGGAGGAGGAAAAAAGCTGGGAAAGAGGAGGAAAAAAAAAATGGGAAAAATGAGGAAAGTAACTGAAAAAGAGGAGGGAAAAAAGGAGGGGGAAAAAGGAGATTTTTTCCTTTGTCAGAGGAATAAGGACCCAAAAAATCCAGGATTGGGATCTCCCAAATCCCAGCTGGGATCCCAAATTCGAGGAAAAGTGGGAGAATGCTCCATAATTCCAAAATGAGGCACTTTGGACACTTTTCCAGCTTTTTTCCAAACCCTTTTCCAGTTCTTTTTCTGTTTCATTTCCAGCTCTTTTCCAGCTTTTTCCAAGCCCTTTTCCAGCTTTTTTCCAGACCCTTTTCCAATTTTTTCCAGTTTTTTTCCAGCCCTTTTTCAATTTTTTCTAGCCTTCTTCCAGCTTTTTCCCAGACCCTTTTCCAATTTTTTCCCCATTTTTTCCAGCTTTTTTCCAGAGCTTTTTCAAGCCCTTTTCCATTTTTTTCCCAGCCCTTTTGCAGTTTTTTTTCCAGTCCCATTTCCAATTTTTTCCAGCTTTTTCCCAGCCTTTTTCCAGCTTTTTTTGCAGCTCTTTTCCAGCCCTTTCCCATCTTCCATCCCCTTTTCCATATTTTTCCCACTTTTTTTCCAGCTCTTCCTCTCCTCATGATCCCCGGGACCTTTCCCACTTCAAATCCTCTGGAAAAGCTCCTCAGAATTCCCAGAATTCCCGGAATTCCCTGTGAATAATTCCCCCTTTCCCTGTAAAGTTGTATCATACACTAAAATCACAAAAACTGCTGTGCTCACTTTGGGATCTGGTTTGGTTTTCCAAGGATTTTTTTCCCTTTTTTTTGTGGTTTTTGGGATGGCAGAAGCTGCTTTGGGGTTGATTTTGTTGGTTTTTTGGTTTTTTTCTTCTTGGCGTTTTATTCCCGGTTTTTGGGACTTTTTCCAAGCAGGAATTTGGGGGAATTTTCCTTCCCCTTTGCCCTGCACAGGTGGATGGATGAGAAAAAAAAAATGGGAAAAATCAGGTGGAAAATCGGCCAAATTCCAAAAAAATCCCCCCTCCCCAGGCCGAGTGTAAATAGAGAGAAGAAATTAAAGTTTCTACGAGATTTAGAAAGGAAAAAATTTAAAAAAATTTAGAAAGAAAAAGAAACTATGGAAAAATGGCTTTGGAGCTGCAGTTTTCCAGCATTTCAGTGCCTTGAGCTGGATTGGGAGGGAGGGAGGGGCTGGAATTTCGGGAATGTTCTCCCCTGGAATTTTGGGGTTGGACTCCTGGAATTTTGGGGCTGCATCTCTGGAATTTGGGGGATGCACTCCCAGAAATTCGGGAATATTTCCCCTGGAATTTTGGGGTTGGATTCCTGAAATTCTGGGAATTTTTCCTGGAATTTTAGGGCTGCTCCCCTGGAGTTTTGGGGAATGTGCTCCCAGAAATTTGGGAATATTTCCCCTGGAATTTCGGGGCTGCATTGCTGGAATTTTGGGGAATGTGTCGCTGGGATTTTGGGGATGTTCCCCTGGATTTCAGGGCTGTTCTCTGGAATTTTGGGAATGTTCCCCCTGGGATTTCAGGGCTGCACCTCTGGATTTTGGGGATGTTCCCCTGGATTTTGGGGATGTTCCCTCTGGAATTTGGGGATGTCCCCCTGGATGTCAGGGCTGTTCTCTCTGGAATTTTGGGAACATTCCTCTGGAGTTTCAGGGCTGCACCTCTGGATTTTGGGGATATTCCCTATGGGAATTTTGGGGATGTCCCCTGGATTTCAGGGCTGCACCCCTGGATTTTGGGGATGTTCCCTATGGATGTCAGGGCTGTTCCCCCGGGATTGGGGATTTTTGGGAATGTGCTGACGGAAGCTCGCGGCTCGAGAGGCTCTCAGGAATTCTCTTTATTCTGTAGGAATCGATTCCATTAAACTCCAGTGGTTTCACCCCTGCTGTGCCCCGGCCTCGGCTCCTCCCTGGGTTTCGCTTTTCCCGGGAAAAGCTCCGGGAATGGGGAGGGGGAGGAGGAGGGGCTCTGGCTGCATCCCCAAATTTGGTCCTGCCCCCCAAAAAAGGGGGCTTGGGAAGGGTTGGGGTCCCCTCTGTCCCTCCCGGTGTCCCCAAAGCCCCCTCTCCGGGGGTGGAAAATCAAATTTTGGGTTTTTAATTCTAAAAATTAAAAAGGAGGGAAAAGGAAAAAAAAAAAGCGGTGGGGGAGACATGGGGGGACACACAGGGGACACTGGGGGGCACATTGGGGACACTCCAGGTGCCCCCTGCCCAGCAGGCCAGGCCAGGAGTGGGGAGGGGAAATTCCAGGAATTTTTCCTTCCCTGAGAAGCTCTGGATCCTCCCTGGTTCAGGATTTGGGATTTGGGATTGGGACAAACCCCCACAAACCTCCCCCTCTGGGTCCATCCTGACATTCCAGACCTGGAATTCCCAGGGAGAAGGGGAAGAGGAATCCCAGCCCCAAATTCCTGCAATTCTGATGGGACTTCTCCACCTGGAATTCCACATCTGGAAGGAATCCCACTGGGAATTCCACACCTGGAATTTCACCTGGAATTCCACATCTGGAAGGAAAAATTCCACCAGGAATTCCACTTGAATTCCTCACTTGGAGGAATCCCACTGAGAATTTTATCTGAAATCTCACCTGGAATTTCCACATCTGGAATTCCACATCTGGAAGGAAAATCCCACCTGGAAGGAAAATCCACTGGAATTCCCACCTGGAAATTCCATCCGAGATCTCACCTGGAATTTCCCACCTGGGTGCTCCAGGAGAGAGAAGCAGGGATTAGGAAGGACCCCCAACATCTGGAATTCCAGGAATTCCAGGATTTTGGACATTCCCAACCTTCAGGACACCCCTCCCTTTCCCACCCCCATTCCACGGGAGTGGGGGCGAATTCAAGGAAAGCCCCAAACCCCATCCCCATTCCTGCTGCATTTCCCAGATTTTTTATGGAATTCTGTCCCATTCCTCCAGCAGAGTCCAGGCCAGGGTGGCTGATTGAAGCATCCATCCCCAAAATCCTCAAAAAATCCTCCAAAAATCCTCCAAGAATCCCAAAATCCGCTGGCTCCACTCCAAACTCAATTTTCCCGAGGCGAGAAAAACGTGGAATTTCCGTTTTTCCCCCCTTGTTTTTTGGGATGGGGGTGGAATTTTTTCCCCTTGCTGGGGGTGTTTTTGGGTGGGAATTGGGGGTTGGGGTCACATGATGCCGTTGGTGAGGTACTGGAAGCCGTCGTAGAGCTTGGTGGTGAGCGAGCGCATGGAGCCGTCGACCATCTGCTCCACCAGCAGCTGCAGCTGCTCCCTCCGTCAAGGATTCATGTGGAAACGCTCCTTGAGGTGCCTGATGGTGGAGGAGCCGTGGAAGCAGGGCAGCTGGGAGCCTGGGAGAGGGGAGAAAAATGGGAAATGTGGCAGCTGGGAGCCTGGGAGAGGGGAGAAAAATGGGAAATGTGGCAGCTGGGAGCCTGGGAAATGAGGAAAAATGGGAAATGTGGCAGCTGGGAGCCTGGGAAATGAGAAAATGGGAAATGTGGCAGCTGGGAGCCTGGGAGAGGGGAGAAAAATGGGAAATGTGGCAGCTGGGAGCCTGGGGAAATGAGGAAAAATGGGAAATGTGGCAGCTGGGAGCCTGGGGAATGAGGAAAAATAGGAAATGTGGCAGCTGGGAGCCTGGGAAATGAGGAAAAATGGGAAATGTGGCAGCTGGGAGCCTGGGAGAGGGGAGAAAAATGGGAAATGTGGCAGCTGGGAGCCTGGGAAATGAGAAAAAATGGGAAAAATGGGAAATGTGGCAGCTGGGAGCCTGGGAAATGAGAAAAATGGGAAATGTGGCAGCTGGGAGCCTGGGGAAGGGAAAAATGGGATGTGAGAGATGAGAAAAATGGGAAAAATGGCAGAGGAAAGAGTGGAAAAATGGGAAAAATTGAAAAAAATGGGAGATGACAGATGGGAAAAAATGGGAGACAAGAGACTGAAAAATGGGAAGATGGGAAACAAAAATGGGAAAAATGGGATGGGAGGAGGGATTTGGATGGGGGAATTCAGTGGGGAAAAGGAGGAGTGGGACAGGAGGAGCTCAGAATCCCCTGGAATCCCAGGCATCCCTGGTCCCACCTTGCTGCATGATCTCCACGATCTGCACCACCTTGTCCATGTGCTTGCGGGCGGCGATCAGCCCCTGCAGCATCAGCATCTTGTAATAGTTGAACATGTCCCCGTCCAGGCCGCCCATCACCTGCCAGGGACACACAAACACACCCAAAAATGGGGCTGGGGGCTCTGGCAATGGCAGAGCTCCAGGGGAACACCAGGACCCCCCACTCACATCCACGAACTCGGTGGTGAGTTTGAAGGCCGAGGTCTCGAAGCCCAGATTGCGCGGGGAGCTGGAGAGGATGAAGCCAAAGTCGATGTGGATGATGTGGCCCTCGGCGTCCAGCAGGATGTTCCCGTTGTGCCTGGGGGAATTCCACAGGAATCCCATCAGATCCCATCAAATAGCCACAGAAATTCCATGGAAATCCCATAAAATCCCATTAAATGCCATAAAATCCCATTAAATCCCATTAAAATGCCATTAAAATCCCATTAAATCCCATTAAAGGCCTCGGTGTCCAGCAGGATGTTCCCGTTGTGACTGGAGAAATTCCACAGGAATCCTTCAGATCCCATCAAAATTCCACAGGAATCCCTTCAGATCCCATCAAATTCCACAGAAATCCCATTAAATCCCATTAAAACCCATAAAAATCCCATTGAATCCCATTAAAGGCCCTCGGCGTCCAGCAGGATGTTCCCGTTGTGCCTGGGGAATTCCACAGGAATCCCATCAGATCCCATCAAATAGCCACAGAAATTCCATGAAATCCCATTAAATGCCATTAAATCCCATTAAATGCCATTAAATCCCATTAAAATCCCATTAAATCCCATTAAAGGCCCTCAGCATCCAACAAGATGTTCCCGTTAGTGCCTGGGGAATTCCACAGGAATCACATCAGATCCCATCGAAATTCCACAGAAATTCCATGGAAATCCCACCAAAATGCCATTAAAATCCCATTAAATCCCATAAAAATCCCATTAAATCCCATAAAAATTCCATTGAAATCCTATTAAAATCCTATTAAATCCCATTAAATCCCATTAAAGGCCTTCAGCATCCAGCAGGATGTTCCCATTGTGCCTGGGGGGAATTATGGGATTTCTGGGAACTCCAGGCAAATCCCATCAAAATCCCAACAAAATTCTGTGAAATTGCACAAAAATCCCATTAAATCCCATTAAAATCCCATGAAATTCCATTGAAATCCCATTAAAATTCAAAATAAGTTTAAAAAATTGAAAAAAAAATCCACAAAAAATACAAAAAAATTGCAAAAAAATGGGGAACAAAACGTCAAAAAATTCCCAAAAATTCCAATAAAATTTCTCAAAATCCCCCAAATCATTCCCAAAAATTCCAACCCCCCTGTCTCACCTGTCATTGACCTGCAGCAGGTAGAACACCTGGCAATACCCAGCACAGCTGAGGAATTCCTGCTAAATCCCAAAAAACCAGCCAAAAAACCCTCAAAAAATCCTTCCAAAAATGGAAAAAAAAGGAAAAAAAGGAAAACTTTGGGAGAAAGATTCTAAACAATAATAAAAAAAACCCTCGAAAAAATTCTTAAAAATAAAAAAAATCAAATAAAAATGGGATAAAAAGGCGAAAAAATTGATAAAAATCCACAAGAAATCCAAAAATAGCAAAAAAATCGGAAAAAAATTTTTAAAATTCCTAAAAATTCCCAAAAATTCCCAAAAAATTCCCAAAACATTGCCAAAACTTGCAGCCTCTGTCTCACCTGTCCTTGACCTGCAGCGGTAGCAGACCAGGCAGTAGCCGGCACAGCTGAGAAATTCCCTGCTAAATCCCAAAAAAAAGCAAAAAAACCTCAAAAAATCCTTCCAAAAATGGAGAAAGAATGGACAACAAATTGGGAAAAGATTCTAAACAATAAAAAAAAAAAACCTCGAAAAAATTCTTAAAAAAAAAGAAAAATCAAATAAAAATCGGAGAAAAAAAGCAAAAAATTGATTAAAATCCACAAAAATCAAAAAATTCCAAAAAATAGCAAAAAATCCAAAAAATTCCTAAAATTTCCAAAAATTCCCAAAACATTCCCAAAACTCGCAGCCCCTGTCTCACCTGTCCTTGACCTGCAGCAGGTAGCAGACCAGGCAGTAGCCGGCACAGCTGAGGAATTCCTGCTAAATCCCAAAAAAAGCAAAAAAAAACCTCAAAAATCCTTCCAAAAATGGAAAAAAAAAAAGGAAAAAAAGGAAAACTTTGGGAGAAAGATTCTAAACAATAAAAAAAAAACCCTCGAAAAAAATTCTTAAAAATAAAAAAAAATCAAATAAAAATGGGATAAAAAGGCAAAAAAATTGATAAAAAAATCCACAAAAATCCAAAAAATAGCAAAAAAAAATCGGAAAAAAAAAAAAATTCCTAAAAATTCCCAAAAATTCCCAAAACATTGCCAAAACTTGCAGCCCCTGGCTCACCTGTCCTTGACCTGCAGCAGGTGGCAGACCAGGCAGTACCTGGCACAGCTGAGAAATTCCTGCTAAATCCCAAAACCCTTAAAAATCCTTCCAAAAATGAAAGAATAAATGGAGAACAAATTTGGAAAAAGATTCTAAACAATTAAAAAAAAAAAAACCCGAAAAAATTCTTAAAAATAAAAGAAAAATCAAATAAAAATCGGAGAAAAAGGCGAAAAAATTGATTAAAAAATCCACAAAAAATCCAAAAAATAGCAAAAAAAAATCGGAAAAAATTTTTTAAAAAATTCCTAGAAATTCCCAAAACATTCCCAAACCTGTCTCACCTGTCCTTGACGTGCAGCAGGTGGCAGACCAGGCAGTACCTGGCACAGCTGAGGAATTCCTGCTAAATCCTGAAAAATCCGCAAAAAAAAACCCTCAAAAAATCCTTCCAAAAAATGGAAAAAAAAGGAAAAAAAGGAAAACTTTGGGAGAAAGATTCTAAACAGTAAAAAAAAAAAACCTCGAAAAAATTCTTAAAAATAAAAAAAATCAAATAAAAATCGGAGAAAAAGGCGAAAAATTGATTAAAAATCCACAAAAATCAAAAAATCCAAAAAAATAGCAAAAATTCCAAAAATTCCTAAAAATTTCAAAAATTCCCAAAGCATTCCCAAATCATTCCCAAACGTGGCTCACCTGTCCTTGACCTGCAGCAGGTAGCAGACCAGGCAGTAGCCGGCGCAGCTGCGCATTGAGTTGCGCTGGGGCGCTGAGGAAGGACTTCGCTGGTGCTGGGGCCGTGCTCCTGCAGGAAGTAATCAAGCAGCGACAGCGCCGACTGCTTCTTGATCTGGTGCAGGGACACGGCGCTGAGCACCGGCTCGATCATCCCGCTGTCCGCCGAGATCACCAGGATCTTGTAGGGCTTGATCCACAGGGGCACGCGCTCCTGCTCCCAGATGGACTGGGGGAATCAGGGTAAAATTGGGTTAAAATCAGGTTAAAATCATATTAAAACCGTGCTAAAATCCCATTAAAATGGTATTAAAATTATATCAGTTTGCATTGGAAACCCACACTCCCGCTCCCAGATGGACTGCGGGGAATCAGGGTAAAATCCCATTAAAATTGGGTTAAAATCAGGGTAAAACCACATTAAAATTGGGTTAAAATCAGGGTAAAACCATGTTAAAATCACGCTAAAATCCATGCTCCTGCTCCCAGATGGACTGTGGGAATCAGGGTAAAATCACATTAGATCAGGTTAAAATCACATCAGATCAGGTTAAAATCGTGTTAAAACCATGGTAAAATCACGTTAAAATCCATGCTCCTGCTTCCAGATGGACTGGGGGAAATCAGATTAAAATTGCGTTAAAATCCTGTTAAAATCACATTAAAATTGTGTTAAAATCAGGTTAAAATCCACGCTCCTGCTCCCAGATGGACTGCGGGGAATCAGGGTAAAATCACATTAGATCAGCTTAAAATCACATCAGATCAGGTTAAAATCACATTAAAGCATGTTAAAATCAGGTTAAAATCCATGCTCCTGCTCCCAGATGGACTGCAGGAAATCAGGTTAAAATCGGGTTCAAATCCTGTTACAATCATGTTAAAATCGTGTTAAATTCACATTAAAATCAGGTTAAAATCAGGTTAAAATCCGCACTCCTGCTCCCAGATGGACTGCGGGGAATCAGGGTAAAATCCCATTAAAATTGGGTTAAAATCAGGGTAAAATCACATTAAAATTGGGTTAAAATCAGGTTAAAACCATGTTAAAATCAGGTTAAAATCCATGCTCCTGCTCCCATATGGACTGGGGGAAATCAGATTAAAATTGCGTTAAAATCCTGTTAAAATCACATTAAAATTGTGTTAAAATCAGGTTAAAATCCACGCTCCTGCTCCCAGATGGACTGTGGGAATCAGGGTAAAATCACATTAGATCAGCTTAAAATCACATCAGATCAGGTTAAAATCACATTAAAGCATGTTAAAATCACAGTAAAATCCATGCTCCTGCTCCCAGATGAACTGGGGGAAATCAGGGTAAAATCACATTAGATCATGTTAAAATCACATTAAACATTGTTAAAATCAGGTTAAAATCCATGCTCCTGCTCCCAGATGGACTGGGGGAAATCAGGGTAAAATCACATTAGATCAGGTTAAAATCAGGTTAAAACCATGTTAAAAATCACATTAAAACCATAGTAAAATCACATTAAAATCCATGCTCCTGCTCCCATATGGACTGCAGGGAAAATCCTGTTAAAATCCCATTAAAATCACATAAAATCCCATTAAAATCACATAAAATCCCATTAAAATCACATAAAATCCCATTAAAATCACATAAAATCCCATTAAAATCATATCAAATGGCAGAAAGGAGCCACTCCTGCTCCCCCCCCAGGGGAGGCAAATGGGGAAAAATCACAAAAAATCCCATTAAAATCATTTTAAAATCTCATTAAAATCCCATTAAAATCCTGCTAAAATCCCATTAAAATCATGTTAAAATCACATTAAGATCATGTTAAAATCCCATTCAAATCTCATTCAAATTCCATTAAAATCCCATTCAAATTCCATTAAAATCCCATTAAAACCCGTAAAAATCCCATTAAAATCAGGTTAAAATCAGGTTAAAATGGCAGAAAGGAGCTACTCCTGCTGCCACATGCACTGAGTGGGAATCCCAAGAAATGAAAAAAATCCCATTAAAATCTTGCTAAAATCCCATTAAAATCATGTTAAAATCACATTAAGATCATATTAAAATCCCATTAAAATCATGTTAAAATCACATTAAGATCATGTTAAAATCCCATTAAAATCCCATTATAATCCCATTTCAAAATCCCAGAAAAACACCATTAAACGCCTTGAATAAAACGCCATTAAAATCCTATTAAATCCTAGAAAACCCCCCAAAAAGCCATTTAAACCCCCCTAAAAATCCGGGATTTTTTCAGGAAGGGCAGGAATTTTTCAGGGGTGGGGAATTTTTGGGAATTGTTTTTGGGAAGGTGCCCACCTGGAGCTGTTTGAGCACCTGGAAGGCCAGCAGCTCCTGCCGCAGGTCGTCGCCGCACTTGACGATGACGGAGAGGAGGCGCCACGAGGGGAGGTGCCCGTAGGGAGAGGCCTCCCGGATCCTCCTGGGGAAAAAATGGGGATAAAAACGGGAAAATCGGGATCACTCCGGGGATCTTCCAGTCGGGAAAAACTCTGGGAATGCCCTGGGGCTGGTTTTGTGCCATCAAATTCTAATAAAATCACATCAAATCCCATTAAATTCCAATAAAATCCCATTAAATTCCAATAAAATCCCATTAAATTCCAATAAAATCCCATTCAATTCCATTAAATCCCGTGGAATTCCATCTAATCCCATTAAAATCCCACCAAATCTCATCCAATCCCATTAAATTCCAATAAAATAGCATCCAATCCCAATAAATTCCATAAAAATCCAATCAAATCCCATTCAATTCAATAAAATCACATCCAATCCCATTAAGTTCTATTGAAATCCCATTCAATTCCATTAAATCCCATGGAATTCTATCCCATCCCATTAAAATCCCATCAAATCTCATCCAATCCCAATAAATTGCAATCAAATCACATCAAATCCAATTAAATTTTATTGAAATCCCATTAAATTCCATTAAATCCCATGGAATTCCATCCCATCCCATTAAAATCCCATCAAATCTCATCCAATCCTATTAAATTCCAATAAAATCACATCAAATCCCATTAAGTTCTATTGAAATCCAATCAAATCACAATAAAATCCAGTCAAATCCCATTAGATTCCAATAAAATCTAATCCAATCCCACTAAATTCCAATAAAATCCTGTCAAATCCTATTAAATTCTATTAAAATCCCATCCAATTCCATTAAGTTCCAATAAAACCCCATAAAATTCCATGGAATTCCTTTAAGACCCCATTAAAATTCCATCAAAATCCCTTCAAATCCCATTAAAATCCTATCAAATCCCATCAAAATCCCAAAGAATTCCATAAAATGTCATCAAAATCCCATTAAAAATCCCACCAGGACATGCACAAGGCCAACCCAAATCCCCCAAAAAATCCCAGAAATTTTCCCAGCAGGAATTCCAAGTTTGGAATTCACCCCAGGAGAGAAAAACCCAAAACGCTTCTGGAACCTCCGACCCCAAAAATCCCGGGAATTCGGGCAAATCCCGGGACTCGTTTCTCCCGGGAATTTTTGGGAATTCCAAGGAATTTTTGGGAATTCCAAGGAATGTTTGGGAATACCAAGGAATTTTTGGGAATTCCCCACTTTCCTACCTGACTTTCTCCTGCCAGGGCTCCTTGAGGGCCACGGCCGACGGATCCTCGGGGTCCCTGCGGAACGCGGTGGGCGTGTGCGCCAGCTGCTCCGACAGCCGCCGCCTGCAAGGGGCACAGTTCCAGGAATTCCGGGGGAAATTCTGGGAATTCCAGGGGAAAATTCACAAAATTCCAGGGCAAAAATCCCAGGAATTCCAGGGGAAAATTCCCAAAAATCCATGGGAAAATTCTGGGCCAGCTGCTTCGACAGCCGCCGCCTGCAAAGGGCACAGTTCCAGGAATTCCGGGGGAAATTCTGGGAATTCCATGGGAAAATTCCAGGAATTCCATGGGAAAATTCCAGGGGAAAATTCCCAAAATTCCATGGGAAAATTCTGGGCCAGCTGCTCTGACATCTGTCGCCTGCAAAAGGGCACAATTCCAGGAATTCCAGGGGAAAATTCTGGGAATTCCAGGGGAAAATTCACAGGAATTCCACGGGGAAATTCTGGGATTTCCATGGAAAAATTCATGGCATTACATTGGAAATTCACAGGAATTCCATGGGGAAACTCACGGGGATTACATGGAAAATTCCAGGAATTCTATGGGAAAATTCATGGGGATTACACGGAAAAATTCACAGAATCACATGGAAAAATTAATGGGGATTTCACGGAAAAATGCCAGGGAATTCCATGGGAAAATTCCAGGATTACATGAAAAAAATCTGGGATTTCCATGGGAAAACTCATGTGATTTCAATCCAGGCAAGGTCGAGATTCCAGGGTTTTCCACGGAAGAATTGATGGGATTACACGGAAAATTCCAGGATTGTCCATGGGAAAATTCTGGGAATTCCAAAGGGAAATACACGGAATTCCATGGGAAAACTCACGGGAATTCCATGTGAAAATTACAGGATTTTCCGTGAGAAAATTCATGGGATTACATGGAAAAATTTGCAGGATTTTCAATGGGAAAATTCACAGGGATTACATGGAAAAATTCGCAGAATTGCGCTCTGAGCAAGGTGAAAATTCCTGGATTTTTGCTCTGGAGAACGTCAGAATTCCAGGATTTTTTTCTGAGGAAAAATTCCCAGATTTCTGCTCTGGAGAACACCAGAATTCCATATTTTTTCCAGGAAATTTCCTGTATTTTCTCCCCGCTCACCGGATGTCCCCGGCGGCGATGAACACGGGCTCCCGGCTCTCCTGGCTCGTGATGGAATCCACAGAAAACTGGGAGATGTTGTCACAGCTGTTGGTGTGCATCTCTGGCAACTGCAGGAATTCCAGGAAATCCCATCAAAATTCCATCAAATCCCATCAAATTCCACTAAAATCCCACAAAATCCCATTAAAATCTCATTAAACGCCATTAAAATAATCTCAAATCTCTTAAAATCCCATAAAATCCCATAAAATCCCATTAAATTCCTATCAAATCCCTTAAAATAAAAAACTCCATTAAAATCACATAAAACCCCACAAAATCCCTAAAAATCCCTCAAAATCTGATAAAATCCCACAAAACCCCATAAAAATCTGATTTAAATTCCATAGAATAGTGTAAAATCCCATTAAAATCCCACAAAATCATGTTAAATCCCTTGGGGACACCCTGGAGACACCCTGGGGACACCTTGGTGACCCCTCAATGACCCCACCCCTCCCCAAACCCCCCTCCCCATTCTCCCACCTCCATGGTGACACCCTGGGGACACCCTGGGGACACCTTGGTGACCCCTCAATGACCTTGCCCCTCCCCAGACGCCCCTCCCCACTCTCCCACCTCCATGGAGACACCCTGGGGACACCTGGGGACACCTTGGTGACCCCTCACCGACCCCTCCCCTCCCCAAACCCCTCTCCTGCTCTCCCACCTCCATGGTGACACCCTGGACACCGGGACACTTGGTGACCCCTCACCGACCTCTCCCCTCCCCAGACGCCCCTCCCCGCTCTCCCACCTCCACCTGCAGCTCGCCGATGTCGTCCACGGCCCAGGCCTCGTCGTCGTTGTCGTAGTTGGGCACGGCGCTGGCGGCGCCGCGCGGCTCGGGCCCCACGCCCACCTCGGGCAGGTTCTCGGCCGAGCGCGTGCTGCGGATGCGGTTCTCGGGGATGCGCGCCGGCACGCTCGCCGTGTCGAAGTTGTCGCACTCCAGCACCTCCACGTAGATCAGGTAGGGGGCCTGGGGACAGGGGGGTGTGGGTGAGCGTGGGGGTCCCCGGGGTGGGGTTTGGGGGAAAAGCTGGGGATTGGTGAGGGTGGAGATGCCAGAGGGTCTCGGGGGGGGTTGTGGATAATCCCAGTGCTGGAAGTGACACCTCCAGAGACTTCCCAACATTCCCATAGGATCCCAAACCCCATCACCCACTCCAAATCCCATTTCTCATCCCAAATCCCATTTCCCATCCCAAATTCCATTTCCAATCCCAAATCTCATTTCCCACCCCAAATACGATTTCTCATCCCAAATCCCATTTCCCATCCCAAAATCTCCTTTCCCACTCCAAACCCCATTTCTCATCCCAAAATCCCATTTCCCACCCCAAATCCCATTTCCCATCCCAAAATCCCATTTCCCATCCCAAAATCCCATTTCCCATCCCAAAATCCCATTTCCCATCCCCAAATCCCATTTCCCCCTCCCAAAATCCCATTTATTTCCCACAATTTATTTCCCAAATCCCAATTCTTCATCTCCCCCACCTTACCCTTGGAGTTGAGACCACCCCAAAATCCCATTTCCCACCCCAAATCCCATTTCCCACTCCAAACCCCAATTCCCACCCCAAATCCCAATTCTTTCTGTCCCCCACCTTGTCCTTGGAGTTGAGCACCACAGCCTGTGAGTGTGGCCCCTGACCACGTGGTGCTCGAATCCCAGGAATCATCACCATTCCCAACTCACCCCAAATCCATTTCCAACCCCAAATCCCATTTATGTCCCACCTTGTCCTTGGAGTTGAGACCACCCCAAATCCCGTTTCCCACCCCAAATCCCATTTCCCCAGACCCAATTCTTTCTGTCCCCACCTTGTCCTTGGAGTTGAGACCACCCCAAATCCCTGTATCAAATTCCACCCCAAATCCCAATTCTTTCTGTCCCCCACCTTGTCCTTGGAGTTGAGCACCACAGCCTGTGAGTGTGGCACCCTGACCACATGGTGCTCGAATCCCAGGAATCATCACCATTCCCAACTCACCCCAAATCCCGTTTCCCACCCCAAAATCATTTTTCCCCCCACCTTGTCCTTGGAGTTGAGACCACCCCAAAATCCCGACACCCCAAATCCCATTTCCCACCCCAAATCCCATTTTTCCCCCCACCTTGTCCTTGGAGTTGAGCACCACGGCCTGGCTGTGCGGCACCCTGACCACGTGGTGGGGGAAGGCGGCGGTGGGCAGCCAGGCGCGCGCCGGCAGTTTGTGGTTGAGCAGCGACAGCTCCGAGATCAGCCTCTGTGTCTTCTGCTCCTTGGTGGGCAGCGTGGCCAGGCGCTTCCCGATGGCCATCAGCGACTTGATGAACTCGCGCTCCGGGGCCAGCCGCGCCGGCTGGGCGCGATCCACAAGGGTGCGATGGAAACAAAGAGTTTGGGAAAAGAGGAAAGAGAGTTAGAAACTTGAGGTGATGTTGGTGTTTTTAGTAGGAGGAATTTCCTGGTCTTTCTATTCCCTCCTCTTCCCTTTTTCCTCTTTTTCCTTTTCCTGCTCTTCCCAAATTTCCTCCTTCCCAAAATTTTCACTTTTCCTGTTCCAGAGCCAGCCAGGTTGGCTGAGAAAGGGTCAGGGTCAGAAGAAAAGGGTTGGGGGTGAAAATAAAGAGCTTGGAGGAAAAAGAGTTAGAAAACTGAGGTGATGTTGGTGGTTTTTCAAAAAAATTCTCTTTCTGCTCTTCCCTCTGCTTTTTCCTCTTCCCACCCCAGACTGGCCGGAAAAGGGGTGGGAAAGGCTGGGATGAAAATAAAAGTTTGGAGAAAAAGGAGGAAAGACAGTTTAGAAAGTGGAGGTGATGTTGGTGGTTTTTAATAGGAGGAATTTCCTGGTCTTTCCTATTTCCTGC
>JAKWBO010000263.1:0-68908 GCA_034336685.1 Luscinia luscinia | reverse complement strand
TGGGAAAACATCAGGAAAAATCCAGGGAAAATCAGCCTAACAAAATTGGCACTAAGAAACAAACAATCCCCTCAAAATCCATATGAAAATGGCCAGAAATAGTCCTAAAATCAACACTGAAACAGCCCAAACCGGTCAAAATTCCAAGCATTATAGGGGAAAACACCAGGAAAAAATCCAGCATAAAATTGAACCTCAGCAACCCAGGAAAATGCCTAAAAATTCCCACTAAGAAACACAGAAAATCCCCAGAAAATTCACCAAAATGGCCAGAAAAACTCCTAACATCTGCACTAAAAAACCAAACATGGCCCCAAAATCCAGTGAGATTCCTGGAATTTCTGAGGAAAAACTGGTGAAGAGAGTGGACAAAAATATCCAGAGGAAATGTGACTTAAAATGGCCCAAAAAGCCTGGAAATGACACGAACAATGGCCCAAAGACTCCTGAAATCCATACTAAAACACCTAATCTCGGCCAAAATTCCAAGGACTACTGGGAAAAGCATCAGGAAAAATCCAGGGAAAATCAGCCTAACAAATTGGCACTAAGAAACAAAAATCCCCTCAAAATCCATATGAAAATGGCCAGAAATAGTCCTAAAATCGACACTGAAACAGCCCAAACCGGTCAAAATTCCAAGCATTATTGGGGAAAACACCAGGAAAAAATCCAGCATAAATTGAACCTCAGCAACCCAGGAAAATGCCTAAAAATTCCCACTAAGAAACACAGAAATACCCCAGAAATTGCACCAAAAATGGCCAGAAAAACTCCTAACATCTGCACTAAAAAACCAAACATGGCCCCAAAAATCCAGTGAGATTCCTGGAATTTCTGAGGAAAAAACTGGTGAAGAGAGTGGACAAAATATCCAGAGGAAATGTGACTTCAAATGGTCCAAAAAGCCTGGAAATGACACGAACAATGGCCCAAAGACTCCTGAAATCCATACTAAAACACCAGATCTTGGCCAAAATTCCAAGGACTACTGGGAAAAGCATCAGGAAAAATCCAGGGAAAACCAGCCTAACAAATTTGCACTAAAAAACGAAAAATCCCCTCAAAATCCATATGAAAATGGCCAGAAATAGTCCTAAAATCAACACTGAAACTGCCCAAACCGGTCAAAATTCCAAGCATTATTGGGGAAAACATCAGGAAAAAATCCAGCATAAATTGAACCTCAGCAACCCAGGAAAATGCCTAAAAATTCCCACTAAGAAACACAGAAATCCCCCAGAAATTGCACCAGAATGGCCAGAAAAACTCCTAACATCTGCACTAAAAAACCAAACATGGCTCCAAAATCCAGTGAGATTCCTGGAATTTCTGAGAAAAAACCTGGCGAAGTGAGCGGAAAAATATCCAGAGGAAATGAGACTTAAAATGGTCCAAAAAGCATGGAAATGACACAAACAATGGCCCAAAGACTCCTGAAATCCATACTAAAACACGTAAACTCTGCCAAAACTCCAAGGACTGCTGGGAAAAGCATCAGGAAAAATCCAGGAAAAATTGAGTCTAACAAACCAGAAAAGTCCCTGACAATTGGCATTAAGAAAGGAAAAATCCCCTAAGAATCAAAGGCAAAATGGGCCCAACATTGCCAAAAGTTGCACTGGAACATCCCAAAGCTAGCAAAACTGCAGGCATTATTGGGGAAAACATCTGGAAAAACCCAGGAAAAACTCTGCCTTAAAACAGGAGAAATCCTTTCCAATTCGCACTGAGATACACAGAAATACCACAACAAAATTGCACAAAGAATGGCCAGAAAAAGTCCTAATATCTGGCCCCAAAACCCAGTGAGTGTCCTGGGATTTCTAAGGAAAAAACTGGAAAAATAACTGGGCAAACTTCCAAAGGAAATGAGACTTAAAATGGCCCAAAACTCCCTAAAATGGCACAAAAAATGGCCCAAAATCTCCTGGAATCTGTACAAAAACCATCTACAATCTGCCAAAATACCAAGGATCGAAGGGAAAGCATCAGGAAAAATCCAGGGAAAACCAGCCTAACAAACAGGCACTAGGAAACGAAAAATCCCCGCAAAATCCATATGAAAATGGCTAGAAATAATCCTAAAATGAACACTGAAACAGTCGAAACCGGTCAAAATTCCAAGCATTATAGGGGAAAACACCAGGAAAAAATCCAGCATAAATTGAATCTTAGCAACCCAGGAAAATTCCTAAAAATTCCCACTAAGACACACAGGGAATTTCTCAAGAAAAACTTGGCAAAGTGAATGGAAATAATATCCTGAGGAAGTGTGGCTTAAAATGGTCCAAAAGCCAGGAAATACACGAACATTGGCCCAAAGATTCCTGAAATCCATACTAAAACACGTAAACTCTGTGAAAACTCCAAGGACTGCTGGGAAAAGCATCAGGAAAAATCCAGGAAAAATTGAGCCTAACAAACCAGAAAAGTCCCTGACAATTGGCACTAAGAAAGGAAAAATCCTCTAAGAATCAAAGGCAAAATGGGCCCAACATTGCGAAAAGTTGCACTGGAACATCCCAAAGCTAGCAAAATTGAAGGCATTATTGGGGAAAATATCTGGAAAAACCCAGGAAAAACTCTGCCTTAAAAAGAGGAAAAATCTTTTCCAATTCGCACTGAGAAACACAGAAATCCCCCAGAAATTGCACAAAGAATGACCATAAAAAGTCCTAATATCGACCCCAAAACGCAGTGAGTGTCCTCTTAATTGTATACAGGCACCGCTGCTTTAGTCATAAGAGAGGGAAGTGAAGGCATTTCTCCAATAGAAATCCGAAAACCGTATCGGATAATGCCAGGCATTTGGAAAGGAAACTCCAGTCCTGGTGGACTGTGGTAAACTTCACTTATGACCCTGTCACTAATGTGGGCAGTGCCTTTGTACTCACTATATGTAATGCCACAATTTACATTATCCACCCTATTATTGCTTTAGGATTAAATCGTGAAGGGACAGTACTCTACCCCTCTGAACATAGAGCTTGGGCCTGCATTGTAGACAAGAAACGTCAGTAAATATCGAATCTTCTGTCACCTGAGAACAACAGGGATTCCTCTGTGAAAGCAATACCATTGATGCCCAAGACATATGCCTAGATACTGAACAAGGTGTTTGTCACTTTGAGATCCATCCAGACATCATTCAAAAGACTGTGCTCATCGTATATGTTGGCCAAGGCTATGTTTGTTTAAGAACTGCCTGTGGTTCAATAAGAGTAGACAATGAGAACAAATATTTGCCTGTTAAAAACCACTCCAATTTTTGTATCTGCAATTTTGTTAATATTGTTGGATGTGATTTTAAATATTCAGTACCTGTTGTATCCCATCAGTTAATAAAGGCCAACTATACCACGTACCACCATCTGTCACCCACACCTGTTGGCATGACCTTACTCTGGGAGAATAGTTAATAAAACATCCAAATCTAGATGAAATCTTAAAAGAAATCAAGGAGAATAGAGAAAAGGTTTTAATAACCGTCTATCATGATGCAAAATAAATCAGCAAAGTGTGGCTTCCATCTATTGCTTGTCACAATATTTTCACACCTCCAATATCCACAATATCCATACCCTGGGTAATTACAGTAACTCTTCCCTGGGTTGGAAACGGGACACCAATACGTTTGAAACAATGCTATCTCACCAAATTTGGGGAATCCCGTATGAAAGGGAAAAATGTCTTTTAGCCTAAACTCGAAAGATGGAGTGTCGGCTGTGACAATTTCTTTGATGGCCCTCTCACTTGAGAGATGGCGTAGAACCCACCTGAATGGCTGGTGTGGGTAATGCTTTGTGTCTGCCTGTCCTCCGCCCACTAACCCTAGGAACAGAATGACACAGAGGTACCGTTGCTGCTTTGGTTGCTGCTTCTCAGGTGATGCCAGGGTTCTCGGTGGTCTCTCTCTCTTTCCCAGTAGTGGGGCGTACAGGTTGTGGGGGCGTTCGATGATCCAGTCCTGTAAACAAAGTCTCACAATTCTCATTAGCTGCACTCTGAAGGTCTGGTTTGATAGATTTGAGTGGACACCATTTAATGTTCCCATCCCTTCTAACGGCCGCATACCCTCGCCTCGTGAGCACCAGCCTCCAACCTTGTTCCCACTCCCCTAGTTCATTTTTGATCACCACCCATGGCCCTGTCTCTAGTGCTCGAGTGGCCCGGTGTTTCTGGGCAGGACTGTTTGTTTTGTCCCCCCTGGGGAATTGATTTAATGCTAGCAGCGCGGTTGCTAGTATGCGCGCCTGGTCACTCGAGGGAATGGCATTGGTGAATCCTTCTCTCTTTGCTAGCACTTCCAGTTTAGTTTTCAGAGTCTGATTTGCTCTTTCAACGATGGCTTGTCCGGTGCTGTTGTACGGGATGCCATGTACCAAGGCGATGTTCCATTTCGAGACGAATGCTTGGACCGTCTTTGAGGTGAAGTTTGTGCTGTTGTCTGTCTTGATTTGCTTTGGAACTCCAAGCGATGCCATGGCTGTCAGCCAATGTTGGATGGTCGCTTTGGAATCGGTCTTGGAATGCTGTGTGGCCATGATCATACCGCTGTATGTATCCACGGTAACTGCAAGCCACGCTCGGGGTCTTAACAGCTGGCATAGTGTAAAGTCTGTCTGCCATATTTCCGAGGCTTTGAGGTCTCTGGGGTTGACGCCACTTGATCACAGTGGTGATTTCTGGCAGTGAGGGCACGTGGCGACGACATGCTTTGTGTCTGTGGTAGAAATTCAGCACTTCTTCGCAAGTGCTTTTGCTCCGATGTGTCATCGAGTTCATGGGCAGCAAAGTTTTTACCGGGCCCATAGGCTGGATTCTCTTGTTCACTTCCAGCAGGTCGTGCAGGAGACGAAAGGCTTCACCAGACCTTTTAGGTATTACGAAGATTGGGGTGTTCCATGGGCTTGTGGAGGGTTCTATATGATTCTTGTGTAGCTCGCGGCCAACTAGCTCTAGGAGTGCAGTCATTCGAGGATTGGACAAGGGCCACTGTTTGATAAACATGGGGTCAACTGATTTCCAAGTTAGTTTGATGGGCAATTGCGGGTATACGACAGTGGCCCTTAGTATAAATTTGTCACCCTAACGTCCAGCAGGGCTAGGGCATCTCTCCCCAGCAAGGGTGGGCAATCCGACATAACGTATGTCATAAGGGTGATGGTCCTTCCTGGTCCTCTCTCGGTGCAGAGTGTTATTGCTATCAGCTGGGTGCTTTTGAAGGCTCAGGACTGTCCTCCAACTCTGCACACCATGGGGGCTTCTTTTAGCTTCCATGGTAGAGGCCAGTGTATGTCTGGGATGACGGTGACCTCTGATCCTGTGTCCACCCAGAAGGAAAGGCAGATGGCCGTGTCGTCAGAGCTGTTGTGGAGACGACACTCTGCCCACACGATCAGTGGGTGCCTGCCTATCTTCACAGCAAAGGCCACCCATGGGTCTCGCTCACGTGCTTTCATGGCCAAGGCCACCCAGGGGTCTCGGCCCCAGGGAGCTGTTCTGGGTATTCCTGAGGTGCAGGTGGGTTTGATTGTGCTACTTGTTGGGCGACAAAGTTGGCCATTTCTTGAGGGGGCAATGGGCATGGAAGCCCCGTGCCCCATTGAGGGTTGCTGTAGCTGGGCCGCTTCGTGTTCCAGGAGGGAGGGGGCTGGGTGCGACTCGGCTGCCCTATCCAGTTCCCGTTTTTCTGAGGCTTGGATCTGCATTCCTTAGTTAAATGCCCCTTCTTTCCACATACCCAGCACGGTCCCCTAGGTTTCACCTGGCGTGGTGGAGCAGCTGCAGGTGGGTGTCCTGGCTGGGGGCAGTTTACTGCTACGTGTCCCGCCTGGCCACACTTGAAGCATGCCATCACACTGGTTATTGCAGTGTGAACTGCTGCCTGGATGGGAGCTAGGTGTTCCTCCTTTGCAACATGTCTGATCATGGTTGCGATATTGGACGCAGGTGGCACTGATCTTAAAATGTCCTTGATGGTTGAATTGCATTGCTGGCGCAAACAGTCTGCCAACACTGGGCCCTTTGCCTCTGAAAGCAGTGTAGAGGAATCTATTGCTGCCTGCAGGTGATCCACAAACTGAGTGAAGCTCTCACTTCCACTTTGCTTTATAGTGGACCAGGGCGACGTTCTGGCTAGTACTTTAGAAACAGCACAGATGGCTTCTCGGGCAGCACGGGTTGTTGTCAGGACTTCATGGGCTCGCGGACCCTCCGCCTGTGCTTGTGGGGTGAGCATAGCTGGATCTCTGCCCATTAGCCTCTGTATGCTGGAGCCGTGCAGTGGATGGTTTTCCCCTGTTACCAGGGCTAGCTGCTTTGCACAGTTATCCTCCCATTCTTGCTTAAAAACAATCATCCCTGCCCCATCAAAGATTAGCCTGCAAGTCTGTTTGATATCAAAGGGAAACATATTGTCACCTCCAAAAACGCTATCAATGAGTGTGGAAACCACGGCAGAATTAATTCCCTTATCTGCAACTGCTTTTACAATAGCCTGTATGTCTTTCAGATTTACCGGTGAGTAGGTTCGTTGGTTCTCGTCCTCCCCTGCAACTCGGACCGGGAACACTAGTGTGGCAGATGGAGCCCACTCCGCACACGCTCTTTAATTTTCCTCCAGTCCATGAGTGGGGTGCGGTCTTTCCTGGTACCCCTTAACCCACGCCGGAGGGTTGCGGCTAGTGATCTTGTAAGCCGCGACACCCTTTTGTTAATCCCCAGCCAGTGTCCGATCCGACGTCTGACCATCCCTCTGACCAGCTATCCGAGCTGGAGTCAGAGTCAGTGCCGGAAGTAGACTGACTGGGCGCTTCCAGGCTGCCGAGCCTTTTCCTCGGGCTCCACCCCGCCCTCGCCCCTCCTCCCGGGGGCCGGGCCGTTCCTCCCTGCGCTCCCCCCGCCTCCTGCTGGGGAGGTTCTTACCTTATATGGGCTTGCTTTAAAACGAGTTCTCTGATTGGTCTGACGCTCCGTCCCGGGGGCCACCCTCCTCCCTGCACACCCGCGCTTGCGCTGTTCAGCGAGCCTTCTGCGGCCCCTTCCCCCGAGCCTTTGTTCCAATCCTGACCACGTGGCTCGGCGCCATTTGCAAATGCATATGGCGGGGGTTTTGTCTCCCCCGCGGCTTGTATTTCTGATATTATAGCAGCATTCCGCACCTCCTCTACTAGCCCCTGCCACAATGCCAGCGCGTGCTCCCCCCTCCTCTGCTTCTGGTGAGTCCCGGCTCGGGGGCTGTGAGGTTGGCTCCGGGGCCCGTGCGTCCGCGGTTTGCGTAACCACCTCGATCCCCAGCTGCGGCGTAGCTAATAAACAAGTCTGCGTGGCCCTCCAAGTCTCCTGTTCTTGCCGGGCATTTTGCAGAGCCTGGATAACCTTCCCCCATGCTTTAAGTGCTTTCCCCAAGCCGGAGGACATGGTGTCCTCAGCCAGGGCATTTGTGCATTTACCCCATATCTCCGGGTGGAGAATATCTACCGGGCTCTCTATAGCCCCAATCTTTATAAGTCTCGGCACAGTGAGTGAGAAATCTTTAAGCTTACAATCCAAACCCCACTGCGTGTGGATTTCACTTACAACCTTAGCAATAGCCTCCATGCTCCTCGCTGGTCTGGGGACGTCTCCCCACGCCACACAAGGCCAGCTGTGTGACCGTCGGTTCTCGTCCAGGCAATTCCCGAATCCCAGGCAGTTTCTTGCTTCCAGAGTTTCGGCACCACTTGTTGCGTGGCAACCTGGTTCCAGCCTGGCACGGCGGCTCTAACCCAGACCCACTCAGTCCATGTGCTCCTTACACCAATATGGTAGACAGCAAATGGCATTTATTCAGGGGTCACAGGGATTTTTATGGTGGGCTATCAGTGTCATTTCCTTTAGCTCACGTCCAGCCAGGTGCAACCAGGTACAGAGCAAGGGTCTGACTGCAAGGGGTGGGGGAAAAGATTGTCCCTGGCTGTCCGTCACAACCTGATATCTTCCGTGCACAAATCCCTAACTCTCCACATTAAACAAAGAAGATAGAATTATCCTCTAGATGTTTGGTGAAAGTGAGGATAGTAAGGGTATAGGTCTAAGAACAGCATCTAGAAATAAAACTTTTGACCTTGAATTGGGCCAATTGGGACCATTCCAGGCACTAGACATGGACTAAAGCCTGTTGTGGAAACATATATTTAATTAGATAACTTTAAGCTCAGTGCGCCTGCACTACCTGCAAGGTCACACAGCGAGCACTGAGGAAGACCCAGAGCCTTCATCGGAAACAAGAGCCCCAAAAGGAGGAGAGACTCCCGACCACTGGTGACGCATGCGCAACACAACATAGTGACGTAGATTTTAGGAATAGAAACGAGGAGGAGCTTTCTAGAAGATTCTGTATTAATATGTATTGGTAAACAGTATATAAGTGAGATTTGAGCTTGACTGATTTGGTACAGAGCGAGAGGAAGGGCCCTACCTGTACCCCCAGTCGGGGTATTCCCTGGTTGGTTTTGCTTATGCTTTATTCAAACCTCAAACCTCAGTTATATACTAAATTACTGCCAAATTTTGTATCTATGTTACTAATATATTTTGATTGTATTCATTTATAAAAAATTGCTTTTATTAATAAATTGCTGCTAAATTTAACCTTGTTGTTTTGATTAATTGGACAAATCAAACATATCCATTTATAACAATCCCCACCGTGGATTTGGGGCTGAGTCCAGGACCCTCAGACACTGAGAGAAGGTTGAAGAAGCTGCTCAAGGAGTCAGAAGAAAAACTCCAAGTCCCTTGGAGCATCACTGGCCCCACTGAGGGCAGGGACTGCCAAAAGCTCCCTAGGGACTGGTGAGAGCAGATCCTTGAGGGCAGGATTGCATGAGCCAAAGGCTGTGAGCAGGGAAGTCCAATGCTGAGCAAGGCCTGGGCTGGTTGGAGGCAGCAGAAAGGCCAAGGCCTGAGCCCAGGCCTGGCCCAGCAGGGCCTGTCCCTCACGGGTGGTTTGGGGCTGTTCCTGGGGCAATGGGATGTGAGGGGCAGCAAGGACAAATGTCATCAACCTGCAGCCCTGCCAGGCTGCTCAGGGAGGGCCGAGGCAGAAGCAAAGTGCAGCCCCTGCAAGGCAAGTTCGTTCTGTGGGGCTCCAGAGGTGCTGCCCAGCCCAGGGCACAAAGGCCTGGGTGCCTCTGGTCCTGCCAGCCCTGCCCAGTCCTTGGCCATCTCTCCTGCAACCTGTACCCCCTGTGCGTGCTGCTCCTCTGCCCTGGCCGGCTGCACACGCCCATCTCTTTGACATAGTCTATAGCCACAGGGAAGGTGGAGTGAAACCAAAGGAGAAATGGCACAAACAATGGCATTTCTTTGTGGACAGTATTTTAAAAAGGTAAAACAAGGTAAAAGAACCTCCAAAATGAAACCAAAAGACGTATCAAAGAAGACTTTTATTGCAACTAATTTACAGAAATTGGCCAGCAGTTTAATGTTCTTGAAATTGTCTAGTCATCAGTGTCCACACTGCAGCATTGAGCTCCTGGTTCCTCAGGCTGTAGATGAGGGGGTTCAGGGCTGGAGGCACCACCGAGTACAGAACTGATAGTGACAGGTCGAGGGATGGGAGGAAAGGAGGGGCTTCAGGTTGACAAAAAAGCCAGTGCTGAGGAACAGGGAGAGCACAGCCAGGTGAGGGAGGCAGGTTGAAAAGGCTTTGTGCCTTTCCTGCTCAGAGGGGATCCTCAGCACAGCCCTGAAGATATGCACATAAGAGAAAACAATGAACACAAAGCAACCGACTCCTAAACAGTCACTCACTGCCATGAGCCCAAGTTCCCTGAGGTAGGATTTGGAGCAGGAGAGTTTGAGGATGTGTGGGATTTCACAGAAGAACTGGCCCAGGGCATTGCCATGGCACAAGGGCAGGGAAAATGTATTGGCTGTATGCAGCAGAGCATGGAGAAAGCCACTGGCCCAGGCAGCTGCTGCCATGTTGGCATAAGCTCTGCTGCTCAGGAGGGTCCTGTAATGCAGGGGTTTGCAGATGGACACATAGTGGTCGTAGCACATGATGGTCAGGAGAAAATACTCTGCTGAAATGAAGACCATAAAGAAACAAACCTGAGCAGCACATCCTGAGTAGGAGATGGTCCTGGTGTCCCCAGGGAATTGTGCATGGCTTTTGGGGACAGTGGTGCAGATGCAGCCCGGGTCGCTGAGGCCAGGTTGAGCAGGAGGAAGAGCATGGGGGTGTGCAGGTGGTGGCCGCAGGCTACAGCGCTGATGATGCCGTTGCCCAGGAGGGCAGCCAGGAGATGCCCCAGGAAGAGGCAGAAGTGCAGGAGCTGCAGCTGCCATGTGTCTGCCAGTGCCAGCAGAAAGTGGCTGATGGAGCTGCTGTTGGGCATTTCTTCACTCTGGGCATTGTGAACTGTTGAAAGAAGACATTGATACACTGGGAGAGATTTCCTTGAGTCAATCCTATGCTTTTCTTACTAATTTACTCAAAATGCTTCTCTTTCTTTTGAAAAATGTCACTTCTTTTTTCATTTTTAAGCTGGGGGTTTTGCCATTGCATCTCCCTGGCAGAAGGGCTAGACAACTCAGACAAACTGAGATGCTGCAAGTCAAGGTGCTGCTGCTGCTGTCTGTAGGCAGGTGAGGTGAGAGGCACTTTGTGAGATCTGAGGCAGATCTGCTGATCCCCAGGGACAGTGCAGAGTCTCAGTGACACAGACACCTGACAGCCTTTCCCTTCCCTTGGAGAAAGCTGAGAGCAGCCCTGGCCATGCAGCACCATCTACACAGCAGGAGGAATCTGCCCTGATGGGGTGCTCCTTCCACCTCCAACTTCTCCCCACAGTCCATGGGGAGCTCAGGCAGGCTGAGCTGCCCTGGCAGGTGGCACATGCCCTGGGCTGGCCAGAGCCTGAGGCTGCAGAGCTGCTCTGCAGGACAGCCCTGGGGCAGCCCTGGCTGCAGCCCCAGCTTCAGCCCTGCAGCCGTCCCTGGCAGCAGGAGCCGTCTGTCCCTCTGACGGTGCCCAGGGCAGCCCTGCTCTGCAGCACATCCTCCTCCTCCTCCTGTGCCTCAGAGAAACTGGGAGAGTCCTCCTGACACATCCCCAGGCTGTGGGCTGTGCTGGCTCCAGGAGATCCCTCCAGGAGCACACGGGGACATTGCCCTGCACCCACAGACTCACCATGTCCAGGGCTGTGAAGATGTTTCCCAAGAAATCTCAGCTCAATGTCTTCCAGTCTGATTGCCTTTAGCCTGTCTGTGCCTGGCTCCTGTCCTCAGTGCCTGCAGGCAGTGCCCTCAGCCCTGCTGGGCTGGGAGAGAGCGCTCCTCAGCAGAAATGTCTTTTGAAGCTCTTCTTGGTTTACCTTGAGCTGCCTCTGTGCCAGGAGCCTGGCCCCAGCTCAGCAGCACAGACGACTCAGCCCTGAGAGTAAAACTTCTCAAGAACACAAAACTGAAACAAAATTGTCCCCAGGTTCCTGTTAGAGCAGAACACTGGTGGCACTGATGACAGGTGGGGACAAACAAGGGAAAGGTGTCTCTGATGCTGAGCAAACCTGGATGTGTTTCAGGAATGCAAAGGACCAAGGCTGAGCCCCAGCCCCTGGCAAGGCAGATCCTGTCCCTCCCTCATTGCTCAGGGCTCTTCCCGGGCCACTGGGCTCTGGGGATGTGCAATGCCAAGGGCAGGAGCATGGGGCGGCCCCTGCCAGGCTGCTGAGCAGGGACAAGGAGGCAATGAGGCCCCAGCACAGCAAGGCTCACTTGTCCCCTGCTGGCCTCAGGCCCAGGGCCAGCAGCCATGGCCCAAGTGCTGCAGCAGTTGGCTCTGGCAGGGCCTTTCAGCTGCTGCCCATCCCTGTGCCCTCTGCAGCCCAGGCTGTCCTACGGTGTCCATGCCCTGCGCCTCTGTCCCTGCAGGCTGTCGGCATCCCCCGGCTGCCCCACCTCGCTGGCCCTTCCTTTGCTGACAGCTCTGCGTCCTGCCTGCCTCTGCCTGGCCACACAAAGCCTTGGGCTGACTTTCTTTCTCCAGCTGTTCTCTACTATGTCAAAAGGATCCACCATCTCTGAAACCACCCTTCCATCCCTCCCAGGGCTCTCCTCTGCTGTCCTCAGTCTCCACCCCACTGAGCACAGAGCTCCTTTTTCCCTATATAGTGGTCATGTGCTTGAGACCTACAAACCCCATCTTTTGAAATTTGTGGGCCCTCTCCAACATGTTGGTAAATGAAAACATGCTGCTCATGGTCTATGAATATCACCAGAGGACAAGGCAGCCAGACCTGTGTGTCCTGGATAGTTTTGTCTGCTGCAATCCTTGAATAGATGGAATTTTGGAGGTACAACCCCAGTTTTGGCCGTTGACCCCTAAGTGAGAAGGGCAATTTTTTTCCACAGGAAGAAAAGCACTCAATGTTTGGTGTCAGATGAGAGACAGCCCACAGGAGGCCATGGCCAGACAGAGTAGTCTATCCTGGCAGATTTTGGCTGGGAGCAATCCTTGTATATGGAGAACTTTTTATGGGGAGTAACAGTTTCAGCCTTTGGAAAGATGGATGGTTCTGTTCCATAGGAAGGAAACAACCAAGCCACAGTGCTCCAGGGGCAGATGAGAAGGAGCCCTACACAATACAGGATCAGGTAGATCTTTAAGGCGACCCCTGGAAAGCCAAACCATCCAGATATCTTCCCTGTTGCCTTCATTCCATGAGGCCCCTCAGTGTCACAATGTTCTCCTTTCTTCCAAGTGTCACAATGGCCCCTTGGTTCCATGAGGCCCTGCAGGGTCACAATGGCCCTTTGGTTCATTGGGCCCCACAGTGTCTCAATGGTCTCCATGATTCCATGGCGCCTTGCAAGGCCACAATGATCTCCATGGATCCCTGCAGGATCCCACCGGCCCCTTGGATCCGTGAGATCCCCAAGGTGTTACAATGTCCCCCACAGGAAGGAAAGAACCGATCCCCAGTTGTCCTGGGTTGATGTTTGACTGACTCTCACCCTGCCCCCTTGGCCATGAAGCTGTCTGCTCCCGGGGAGGGGCCGCCTGGGCTCTGCTCTGCGGAATGGCCTTGGTTTGCCGCGGGCTTGGCTTGGGGGGTGGCTCGAGCGGCTGCGCGCTTGGCTCTGGCTGCTGCTGCGGGTGGCTATCGCTGCTGTGGTGGTGGCTACAGAATTATTTTGGTTTTAGCTCGCTGCTGTTTAAGGCTTGCTGGCTATTCCGGTGTTTTTTTCTTTCTCTCTCTCCCCTCTCCCTTCTCCCCTCACCCCGAGGATTCAGCACCAGCTCCGGAGGAACCCTGCGGCCTGCCGCTGGACACCGGCCAGAGAAGCGTTTCGCCCTTCTAGTGAAGATCAAAGCGTCCAAGTTCTCTCTCAGTGAAAACTTTTTGTCACCTGGGTCTGTGCTGGGAAGTGTTTCTCTTGTATGTGTTAATAAATAGGTTCCACTTTTCCCCTGGTGAAATTTTTCTTATTTCCTGGGAAGCTCTTCTGGTTTTCTAAGTTTGTCCAAACTTGGACACCAGTGTTGCAGGGGCAGTCACCAGAGGTCAAGGACAGCCAGATTAGACAGTACTGGCTGATTTTGTCTGGAATCTCTCCTTGGATATACAGAATTTTAGAGGTGGAATACCAAATTTGGATTTTAACGCCTGGAGGAGAATGATGGTTCTTTTCCATAGAAAGGAAAGCACAGAACATCAGTGTTTTAGGGGCAGATGAAAGGCAGCCATCAGAGGCCAAAGCCAGCCAGACCTCTCTGTCCTGGCAGCTTTTGTCTGAAAGCAACCCTTGGATACAGGGAGTTTTGGAGATGGAACCCAAATTTTGGCCATTTCTGCATTGAAAAATAAGATGGTTCTCTTCTATAGGTAGGGAATCATAGAGGCCAAGTATTTAAAAAGCAGAAGGCAGATGAGAGGTGGCTCCTGAGAGGCCAAGCCAGCCAGACCTGTTTTGTCCTGGCAGCTTTAATCATGGAGAAATCTTTGGATATACAGAATTTGGAGCGCTGAGTCTCGATTTTGACCACGGACACCTTGACAAGAAGGACAGTTCCTTTCCATTGGAAGGAAAGCACTGAGCCCCAGTGTTTCGAAAGAATGTGAGAGGCAGGCCCCAAGAGGCCAAGTGCAGCCAGACCTGTCTATCGTGGCAGCTTTCACTTGGGAGCAATCCTTGGATGTACAGAGTTATGGAGGTGGAATCCCACTTTGGGCCATGGTCGAGATGGATGCTTTTTCCATGAAAGAAAGTGTGATGTCCCTGTCTCTCCTGACATCTTTCACCTGGGGGCTATCCTTGGACATAGGGAGCTTTGGAGGTGGAATCTCAATTTTGCTTGTGGGCGCCTTGAATGGAAGAAAAGTTCTTGTAATTATGAAAGCACAGAGCCCCACTGTTTCCAAAGGCAGATGAGAGCCAGGCCTCAGGAAGCCAATGCCAGCCAGACTTGTCAGTCATGGCAGCTTTTGTCTGGGAGCTGTCCTTGGATCTAGGGAATTCTGGAGGTGGATTCTGGCCCAATTTTGGTCATGGGCACCTGGAGGACAAGGATGGTTCATTTCCATAGGAAGGAAAGCACAGAGCCTCAGTGTTTCAGAAGCAGATGAGAAGCCACCATCAACATGCCAAGGTCATCCAGACCTGTCAGGTGGCCCCCAAGAGGCCCAGCCAGCCAGATTTGTTCAGTGTTCCCTTGGTTCCATGAGGCCCCACAGTGTCACAATGTTCTCCTTGATTCCATGAGTCCCTGTAGTGTCACAATATTCTCCTTGTCACAATATTCTCCTTGCTTCTGTGGTGGATCTCAGCCCGCTCTTCACCCCCTCCTGGCTCGGCCACGGCTCGGCTTTGTCAGCGGCTGGGAGCAGCCTGGGGTCGCCGAAGCTCTCGCAGGCGCCTGTGCAGCCTGAGGAGAGGCAGCTGAGCGCTGCTCTGGGCTGCACTTGGTCATTTGGGGATTTTAGGATGGGCTTTGGGAATAACTGTGGGGATTTTGGGCTGGAGTTTGAGTATTTGGGGCACAATTTGGGCATTTTGGGGTTTCTGGGATAACCCAGAGACTATTACTGGATACCTGGATTGCATCCATTTGGTCTCCTTGTTGACTGGTTCCAATTGCAGATTCACAAAGCACTACCTCAGCTTGATCAGCTCAGCCAGGAGGGGGCAGAGCATTGCCCACATTTCCTCCATGGCCTCCCAGCATTCCTAGCACCCAAAAATGAACTCAGAGACCCCAAAAATTGAGCTCTGGAAGCCCCAAAACCCCAAGTCCACCTCAAAATGGCCCCAAAATTCCCTCTCAACGCCAAAAAACCCCAAAGTTTGAGTCCCACAGCCCCAAAATTCCCCCAGGAATCACCCCCCCGCCCCCCAAATCACTCCCTGACCCCCCAAAAATCCCCAAATCCCCCCAGCTTCCCCCCCACATTTCTTCAAAATCCTTCCAACACCACCCAAAATCCCCAAATTTCCCCCAAATCCCCCAAGGATCCCCCTAAACTCCACAAATCCCCCCAGAATCTCACCAAAAATTTCCCCAAATGCCCCAAAAATCCCTCAAAGCCCCCAGAGTCCCCCTAAAGTCTTCCTGAAAATCCCCCAGAACCCCTCAGAATCACCAAATTCCACCAAAATCTTCCCCCACATCCCCAAATTCCCCCAGATTTCTCCAGGACCCCCTCCAAAATCCCCTCAAAATCCTCCCAAAACCTGGCCCCTGTACCTGGATCTGAATCATCTGGGAGGGCGAGACCCTACGGGACTCATCGCCGGTTTCCAGAAGCTTCCTGCGAGGGGGGAGGGTCTGTGGTCACGGCCCCAGTCCCCAAAACATCCCACTCTGGGACCCCCAAATTCCCCACAATTCCCCAAATTCCCCCAGATCTCCTCCAAATCCCCCCAGAATCCCTCCAGGAATGACAAAATCCCCAGGGACCCCCAAAATCCCCCCAAAATGCCCCAAATCCCCCGAAATCCCTTTTGGGACCAAAAAATCTCCCCAGTGACACTCAAAATCCCATGTAGACACCCCAAAATGCCCTTAGGTTTCCAAAATTCCCATCAGGGACCCCCAAAATTCTCTTAGGATCCCAAAATTTCCATCAGCAACCCCAAAATCTGCCAAAATTCCCACAGGATTTCAAAATTCCCATCAGGACCCCCAAAATCCTCTCAGTGACACCCCCAAAATCCTCCCCAAATTCCCCAAAAATTCCCAAACCCCCAAAATTTCCCCTCAGCACCCCCCAAATCAACCCCTGGGACCCCCCAAATTCCCAAAAATTCACACAATTCCCTCAGGACTTCCCAAAAATCCCTTTAGGTCATGCCCACATTACTTCATCAGGCTGACTGTTGATGACAACTCCTGCTGGCTCTGCAGAATGGCAGGTTCCAGGTCGGAGATCATGCCACTAAATCCCAGCCAGAAATTCCAGGAATCCCTCTCTGCCTACAGAAAGGTGTCTGGGTGGGAAAAGGGGGATCAGGGACACCAAAATTGTGGTTTGGGGGGTCAGGGGATTCCAGAAATGGAGAGTGGGGAGCCCAAAATTGTGCTTTGGGGTAGGAACCATTCTGCAGGTCCCGTTTTTCCACTGGACTCACCAAGCCTGATGGACGTTTCCAGCCCCTGAAGAACTGCTTCGTTCAGGTTCATCAGGTTGAGCTTCACCTGCTCCAGCTCTTTACACAGCGCTCTCTCACAGCGCCAAGTGGAAGCTGCGGTCTGCAAAACACCAGCAGCAAACACTTGACCTCAAATCCAAGCAAATTCACCCCAAAATCCTCCTGACTTCACCCCAAAATTCACTGGAATCCCCCCACCCACCCAAATCTCACAGATCTTCCTGAAATTATCACCTTACCTAGGACTCCCAAAGTTGGGGCAAACCCCAGAAAAAAACAAAGTATTCCCTGAGAAATGAGGCTCATAAAAGTGGCAGCTTGCCCAATTTTGGGGGCCCAAATTTTGGGGAATCCCCCAAATTTCCCACACCTAAACTTGACGGACTCCCAAAATTTTAAAAGAGCTTCCAAAATGACCCCCAAATTGCCTGAGATGCCTTAAAGCCTCCCCCAAATAATAGGGATATCCCAAAATTTGAATGAATAATTTTGAGAATACCTCAAAATATCCCCAAAATCTGAGGGGATCCCCCAAAATTTTGAGTTCTCAACTGCAAATCTGACACATTGAATTTAGAGACCCCCACCCTGCCCCGCCCAAATTCTCTCCAAATGCCAGAGGGCGATTTCTCCACCTCATCCATTGTAAGAGTAGGTCCGAAGTTCCTCTGATCTGGTTTAACCTCCTGCCTCTTTGTGGCAGATTCTGTTGTGTTTACTTTTCACAGAACAACGCAGTGGGACATGAAGATTAATTGCTGAATCCCTCATTGATATGTATACAATAATGGCACAGGACCTTACAGCCGTGTTTTATTTTTGTGAGATTCAAAATCAAAATTGAACTGTTGAACAATTTTCCCATAAGATAATGAGTGGTAAAATCTGTACAAAATACTGAGGGGAGCTCAATGTTAATGTTATAACACCTACCACCCAACCACCAGGTTATACCGAGCCTAAAAATTTTTGAAATTGGACCTTAGGTAATTCAGAAAACTGGCCAACAGCAAATGTTGTTTAATCCGTGTCACGGTGTGACTTGGGTTTGCCAACCTTAATATATTTAATTTCTTTTTGAGACAGGACGCAGGAGAAGAGACAAGGCAGGCTCAAAACTTAAAAAGGTGCAAGAAGAAATTTATTAATAATACAAAAAAAAAAAGAATTAGAATTCAGGATAAAATTCCTAGATTGTTCCCTCCTCCCCTTCATTCCACATTTCTTACCAACCAACATATCAGAGAGAACACTTCAGTTAGCTATACACTCAAATAATCAGTTCAGTTTTCTTCAGAGAGAAAAGTCCCTTTTCTGGTTATGTCTTAGGGGGTGTCTTCACCTTCACAGTCTGCGTCCGCCCAAAACCCACAGAACTATGAATTTTTCCTCCCATTTACACAGTCCTTCCAGAGCCGTGTTATGGGTTACGATGCACACATAGGGTACCACCTCTAAAGGCAGGCTGCTAAAAAACCAGAATTCTCTTCATTGGCTTCTCTATCAAATGTCTCTGTTCATAGTCCAGTTCCAGAACAGAGACCCCCATTCCCTTGGGGCAAAGGATTCTTTTCTCAAATATTTCAAACCCCCATGTATTTTCCACAGTTTAAAGAAACTTTAGTGAAGTCACAATCCCCACAGCCCACAAAAAGGTTTTCAGCTACTTGCATCTTTTCAATCTCTTCCCACCAGGAACTTTGTCTTCATCCCGCTGACTTCTGTAGTCTCTATGCTTCATTTCTTCTCATTCAGGGGAACTTAGGAGATTGAGGATTCCATCACGCAATAAAGAAGTTACAATTGTATCCAAATTGCAAAGAAACAAACGTGGGCAGCTGGAGTTCTTCTCTGCCACGTGGAAAGGCGAGCCGAGCCCAGCTGGCAGGGCCGGGGCCATGTGGCCGGTGCTGGGGCCATGCGGCTGGTGCTGGGGCCATGCGGAGCCCGGGGGCCCCCCAAGCCAGGGGCTCCCCGCAGAGCCCGTTCCGGGCCAGGCCCCCCACCGAGCCTGGGGCCGGGGTTCCGAGCCAGGCCCCCTGCAGAGCCGGGGTGCCGGGCCAGACCCCAGACCGAGCCCGGAGCCCAGAGCCGGAGCCCCCCAGCCAGGGACCCCCACCTCCGGAGACCGGAAACCGAAAGAGGCAGTTAACTCGATGCAACTGTGATTTGTGAAAGTGAAATAACTTTTTCATTGGCTTCCCGAGATGTCCATCACCAAATCAGCTCTCTGATTGGTGCCAGCAGCTCACAGGGGAAGCTCTCAGAGACGGGAGAGTGCCTCTAACTCCTTAGCCTCATGGAGCCATCCCTGAAGTGGATCCACCCCTCCCCCTTACCACGTGAAACCAACACAATCCGGCATGGTTTTTTTTTTTTAAACAAGTCAAATTGCCAATGCAAAACAATGTCTCAGTAATTCAGCCAGCTTGTTCACCTTTTCTAGGGGTGGACAAGCTGGTTGCAAAAGCAGGATCCTTTCAAGAAACAAACAAGAGACAAAACCGGTGATGTGGGCACAAGATAGGGAATTTCGAATAGTATTGATTTAGAAGTATCAATGAATAAATTGGTTAACATTTCTTTGGCTCTCTGCTGTATCCAGGCTCAAATGTGGATGTAATCAGTTGCTACCTTAATCATAAGAGAAGGCAAGGAAGGCACTTTTCCTACTGAATTTCGGAGAATAATTTGGAATAATGCCCATGATTTTGAAAAAGAATTCCAATCCTGGAGAAACTCGGTAAATTTTACCTACTACCCCAGCATAAACACAGCCACAGCCTTTGCACTGACCATATGTAATGCTTCAGTACATTCAATATTCCCTATCATTGCATTAGGGCTGAATCATGATGGAGCTATTCTCTATCCTTTCGTACATAGAGAACAGGCCCGTCAAATTGGGGAAACGTAACAAGCTATTAATTTGGGAACTTGCATTGTCTGGGAACAACAAGGGTTTATCTGTGAAAGTAATGCAATCAGAGCTCAAGATATTTGCTTAGACACAGAACAGAACTGAACAACAGCAAATGTTGTTTAATCCGTGTCACGGTGTGACTTGGGTTTGCCAACCTTAATATATTTAATTTCTTTTTGAGACAGGACGCAGGAGAAGAGACAAGGCAGGCTCAAAACTTAAAAAGGTGCAAGAAGAAATTTATTAATAATACAAAAAAAAAGAATTAGAATTCAGGACAAAATTCCTAGATTGTTCCCTCCTCTCCTTCATTCCACATTTCTTACCAACCAACATATCAGAGAGAACACTTCAGTTAGCTATACACCTCTAAAGGCAGGCTGCTAAAAACCAGAATTCTCTTCATTGGCTTCTCTATCAAATGTCTCTGTTCATAGTCCAGTTCCAGAACAGAGACCCCCATTCCCTTGGGGCAAAGGATTCTTTTCTCAAATATTTCAAACCCCTATGTATTTTCCACAGTTTAAAGAAACTTTAGTGAAGTCACAATCCCACAGCCCACAAAAAGGTTTTCAGCTTTAAACATATGGGCCATGGGTGTGCATGCTTTAGAACTGCTTGTGATAGTGTTTTCATAGAAGATTTGGTAGTGAGTACTAAAAATCATTTAAACCTTTGTGTCTGTAACTTTACTAAAATTACAAGATATGATTTTGACCTCTCATCTCCTTCTACAGATCAGCAATCCTCTACATTACGTACACAAATGAGTCACTGTTGACATCCCTTAGGTTATTGACACAAGGCGAAATATATGATTCAAAATAAGATAAAACATGATTTTGTTTTAAAATTTGCTTATTTTAATTGTGTTGTGTTTTAAATTGAAATTAATTTTAAAAATTATTATCTTTTTGTAACGAGAAATTGAAATTGAAAATTTATAAACATTGCTTAAAACTGTTTATTTTACTTTAACAACAAAAAAATTTGATTATCTTTCTGTAATCAGAAATTGAAATTGAAAATTGATTATTAAGTTGATTTTTTTGTTTGTTTGTTTTCTTTCTCCCTTTTCCTTTCCCTTATCTTTTTCCTACTTTTCTATTCTGTCCAACTTTCTGTCTCTGTTTTCTGGGATATGCTATCAACTCGGACGAGTCCTGAAGACTTCACAACAACACCACGAAGGAGCACTCTTGATTATGATCATGAATCATGGGGTGGTATAAGAGTCGGTCCGAAGTTTCTCTGATCTGCCTCACGACCATCATCAGAGACTGAGACCCCAGACCCCACCACTCGCTCTGGTCCTGAGTTTTGGCCTGGCCGAGATGGATGCTTGCCAAGGACTGTTTGTAGGTGTGTCTGGTGCTGCCACGGTGCACTGCGCTTGAGAGCAGGGTACTGGCTGTAGCGTCCTGTTCCACCTGTTTCTTGGAGCAATGATCTCCGCATACAATAGTCCATAAATCTCCCCACCTTTTGGCCAGAGGCCACTCACTTTGCAAAAAGGACTATAAAACGTGACTTTCTTAAAGAAGACTTTGAGATCTCTTTCTCCCCAATGGATTGAAGACACGTCTATCGTCGGAAAACCATGAGGATGTGTCCTGTCTGTTGGTAGCTATAGCCCATCCTTTCTCACTCTCTCTCCTTTTACTTCGTTTCCTTTACCTCTCTCTCTCTCTCTCGCAAAACTGAATTGTTGGCACGCAATAAACTGCATTACTGCTTTCTGCTGAACAAAACCTGAGTCTCTTGCTTTTGTCTTTTGCACCCTGGGGTTGAACGCACTATCACGACTCCGCTCAGGTTGAGCGGATCGTGACACCTGGCTACAAGTCCTTGGATAGGAATGGTTGCACTTTTCCACAGAAATGAAACTTCAGCGTTCCGGTTTCCAGATGTCAGTTAAGAGAAGGCGTTTGGCATGCAAACAGCAGACAGGATTCTAGGTTGTGGCAGCTTTGGTCTGGGAAAAATCCTGCGGTGTATGGAATTCCAGCAGGCAGAAGACCAGTCCAGGCTAGAGGCACTGCGATATGAAACAAATCTCAACATCCCAGTTTAGTGGTGTCTTTTATGAGGAGGCTTTTGGCACTCCAATGGCAGCCAGGGTTCTAGGTGGTGGCAGCTTTGGTCTCAGAGAAATCCAGTGTCGTATAGAACTTTAGCATGCAGCAACCCCATCTTGGCTACATGTCCTTGGAGAGGAATGGAGCTTCTTTTCCACAGGAAACAAAATTCAACATCTGCTTTTAAACATGTCAGTCATGAGGAGGTGTTTGAAACTCCATTGGCAGCCAGTGTTCTTGGTGTCAGCTTTGGTCTGGTAGAAATGCTGCGGCACATTGAATTTAGCAGGCAGAAGCCCAGTCCTGGCCAAAAGACCCTGGATATGAATGGTGGATCTTATCCACAGAAGCAAAACTCAACATCCCAGTTTGCAGATGTGAGTTAGGAGGAGGCACTTGGCACTATAATGGCACCCAGGGCTCTAGATGGTGGCTGATTTGGTCTGGGAGAATTCCTGTGCCATATGGAATTTCAGCCGGCCGAAGCCCTGTCCCAGCTACGTGTCCCATGATACGAATCGTGGCTCCATTCTACGGGAAGCAAATCTCACCATCCCAGTTTCCAGATGTCAGTTAAGAGGAGGCATGTGGCACTCCAATGGCAGCCAGTGTTCTGATGTTGTAGCTTTGGTCTAGGAGAAATCCCCTGCTGTATGGAATATTAGCAGGCACAAACCCACTTCCCAGCCAAAGGACCCTAGATACGAATATCAGCTCTTCCATGGGAAACAAATCTCATTATCCCAATTTCCAGATGTCCGTTAGGAGGAGACGTTTGGCGCTCCAATGGCAGCCATGGTCCTAGGAGGTGACAGTTTTAGTCTGGAAAAAAATGGTGCAGTCTGGAATTCCAGCAGGCAAAAACCTTGTTGGTGGTTGAGTGTTTTTCCTATTACTGTGTCAATTTAAAGAATTTTTCCCCTTATCAAGCCAATGGATCTTGCCGGGTGTCACAGTTTGACTTGGGTTTTGCCAATTCTAATATATTTAATTTCTTTTAGAGATAGGATTTAGGAGCATAGGCAAGGAAGGCTAAAAACTTAAAAGGGTACAAGTAGAAATTTATTAGTAACACAAAAAGAATTCAGAATAAGATTCCTAGACTGTTCCCTCCTCCCCATTTCTTCATTCCACATTCCTTAACAAAAACATACAGAAAGCACTTCAGTCAGTTATCTACTTAAATAATTATTTCAGTTCACTTTAGAGAGAAAAGTTTCTTTTTAGTTTAGGCTTAGGAGGTGTCTTCACCTTCACAATCTACATCTGCCCAGGAAAATATTGCAGATTATGATTCTCCTCTCATTTCCACAGTCCTTCCAGAGCTGTGCTATGGGTTATGTAACACACTTGGAATACCATTTGAAAGGCAGGCTGCTGAAAAACAAAATTCTTTTCATCTCCTTCTCTATCAAATGTCTCTGTCCATATTCCAGTCCCAAAACAGAAAGCTCCATTTACCCAAGAAAAAAAACACCCAAATCTCCCCAAGTATATTTCACAGTTTAAAGGAATTTTAGTGTAGTCACCGTCCCCTTAGCCCAAAAAAAAGGTTTTCAGCTACTTATTGGTTGCATCTTTTCAATCTCTTCCCATCAGGAACTTTATCTTCATTCTGCTGACTTCTGTGGACTGCATGCTTTATTTCTTCTCATTCAGGGGAGCTCAGGAGATCAATAATCTTATCCAGGCATTAAAAAGAGCTAGAATTGTATCCAGATCATGAAGAAGCCACGTGGGCAGCTGGAGGCCTCTTCTCACAGAACAGGGTGGGGGGAAGGGAGAGCGTTTGGTGGGTCCCTCATCCCCCTGCTCGGCCATGCCACGCAGACAGGGAAACGGAGCAGAGCTGAGCAAAGAGCCGGGGGCCACAAGGGCAGGGGCCCTGCTGGGGCAGTGTCAAAGCCATGCGGCCCCCAGGGACGGGACAGCCCTCCTACTCCCCAGCCTCATGTTGCTCTCCCTCAGGCAGCTCACCCCTCCCCCTTTCCATGTGCAACTAGAACACGGGTTACACCCAGGATCTTTGATGACTGTAGACAAGGGGTAGGTGGGAGCTGGGCTTCCGGAGGGACTGCTTTCCGGTGGTTTACTTGTGTTTCTGGCGAGCTCAGAGGAAAACCCCCTGTGTCCAGCCATGCGGCCGAATGCAGGAGAGCCAGACAATCTGTGATTCACCTGCTCTGCATCTCCCTCGTTCCAGCCTCCTACCTATGAGGACGCAGCTAATCACCCGGACACAAACGGTAAGTGAGGATCTGCCCCCAGCCTGCTCCCACCTGAGACCAGCGTGGCCACTGCCATCCCCGCCCGCCTCAGCTCCCACCCGCTTCTCTGCAGCTGTCGGGCTTTGCTCGTCTGGAGCACAGGGACCGAGTGCAGAGAGAGTGTGCCTGCAGCTAAAGAAAGGACTGGCACCGAGTTATCTGTTCTGTTTTGTTGGCAATTTTAACAACTGCTGTTGTTTCTGCTTGTAGAGTTATGTATATTAGTAATGGAGCTGTTATTCCTACCCCCTTATCTCTGCCTCAGAGTCCTTGATTCAAACAATTATAATACTTGGGGGGAGTGGAATTAAAGTCTCTATTTCAAAGGAAAACTTTTGCCTTTATTGGCAGACACCTGTCCTTCAAACCAGGACAAACCCTCTCCCGGCCACAGGACCCTTACTCCGAACAGTGGTTCCCTTCCACAGGACACAAATCTCACCATGCCAGTTTCCCGATGTCAGTTAGGAAGAAGCGTTTGACACACCAATGGCTGCCATGTTTTTAGATGGTGCCAGCTTTGCTCTGGGACCAATCCTGCATCGTATGGAATTTTAGCAGTCAGAACCTCCCTCCTGGCCAAAGGAGTCTGGATACGAAAGGTGGAATTTTCCACAGGAACGAAAATGTTATAAATGAGTGCAATGGACCATGCGAGATCGAATCAAAATTGAAAAATTTATTGGTTACAGAAGGCAAAAGTAAAGATCAGCGCTGGGCGGCAGGGGAGTCGGAGTTCGCTCCACCAACTGCCGCGCCCGCCCCTTTCAGTTCGTCCCTTTTAAGTTGTTCGGTTTCCCGATTACGTCTTCTTCCTTTAGTAATTTTGCGCATGCTCGTCCAGTTGCTAGGGGGTCTTTTTCTGCCTTCTGGTGGTCGAGGGATGAAGGTGAGGAGTCTCTTTCTCTGTTTTGTCTTGCTAACCCCCCTCGTCCTTATAAGGTGATCCGGCGGTTTCTTGGAAACTTACTAGCACTTAAAGCAATATGTGATTTATGCAAGTAAAGCAAAGTGATTAACAACATCTTGGCCTTACTTTCAAGGTCTGTCTGGCTAGCAAAGCAAAACAATTAACAACATCTTGGCAAGCAAAGCAAAGCAATAAAACAATTTACGACATCTTGGCTCCACAGGCCCAGGTGATATCTTTTTCAAGGTCTGTCAGGCGAACAAAAGGTTCCTTATCTATCACAATCCCCCCTTTTTCTATATTCTACTTTTGTTCGCTAAATCTTTGTAATTCTCTTCTGCTTAATTCTAAATAGTTTTCTGTTTCTTCTCCATTTAAGGTTTCATATTTTGCTCGTATTAACATGAGGTGAGCTGCTTCTAACCTACTCTTTACTATGCTAATGATTTTGTTAAAGATGCAAGGGCCAAAGGTGAGTCCTAAGATTAGCAAGATTAATGGTCCTGCTATGGTAGACAACAAAGTTGTTAACCAGGGAGAATAGTTAAACCAAGATTCATACCAACTTTGTTGGGCTTCTCTATCCTTTTTACGTTGCTCCAGTTGTTTTCGGAGCTCAGCCATGGTGTCAATTACTATCCCAGTGTGGTCCGCATAGGTACAACATTCTTCTTGTAAAGCTACACACAATCCCCCTTGCTGTAAAAATAACAGGTCTAATCCCCGCCTATTCTGTAATACAACTTCTGAAAGAGATCTTACTGATTTTACAAGACCGTCTATTGCTTTTTCTATTCTACTTAGGTCTTCATCCACTGAGACTCTAAGATTTTTAAATTCTTGCTGTTGGTTTACTAAAGAAGCTACTCCTGTTCCTACTCCAGCACCTCCTAATGTTAATAATACAGCAACTGTAAGGGCTGTAAACGGTTCCCGTTTTACCAGGTGGTGTCCTGGAGTGATTTGATGATTATACACATAGTCCTTTGGGTGGTATACGATTCGGGGAACTATCATGACCTGAATGCAGTATTCGGATGTTTCGTTGAAATTAGGTATTGATATACACGGGGTTACCCCTAATGTGTTACAAACCCACTTGGTGTTTGCAGCAGGGATTAACCATTGGGCCGGTTTGCGGGAGTCGGTTACAGCCATTTTTACCCCGCAGAGGTGGTCTTTATCTCGAGGTATGTTGCCTATACACCTCCCCTTCCCATTTACCTGAGCCATCGATACCCCTGGGTGTTTTCTTTTCCCTTTCCAAAAGGCACAAGGAGGGATTGGTCCCATTTATTCTTTTAGATTCTGCTACAGAACCTAAGGCCTCATAAAAGGGTGGATTAATACTGTAACATAACCAGCACTCTTTAGTCAAATTGGGGTATGTACTATTTAACACCCTAAAGGTGGCTTGTAGGATCTTCCATAGGGGCCCTTTACTGGGTTGTGTCACGGCTGTTGTCTTTATTAGCTGTGATTCATTATTGGCCTCTGTAAAATTTTCTTGGGTTATGTTGTCTAAGTTACTCTGATCCGTTATTGTGGCTTTTGAGTCTGTCATTATAGGATTTGGTCCAACAGGCTGAGGATCGTGGGGTATAATTTCCTTCTTTATAACAATATGTCCTCCTCGGTCTTTCCCGGGTTCCCATATTCTAACTCCCCAGAATTTTCCTACTACCCATCCCGGGTCTTGGGGTTGCGTGACGTTAAGATAGACCCATTTGCAAGTACCGATATAAGTTACCACCCCTGATGGATCTGTCCAGGGTTTTTTACATCCATGTGGACCTCTTTCAACTCTTAAGTACTTATCTTGGATTTGGACCGACCATCCTAGGGAAATCGTTTCACAGCCCCAATATCTACAGTAAAATTCTCCGGGGTAGTTACAGTATGACCTCCCTGGGTTAGATGCTGGACACATGTAGAATACACTATAGGGGCTAGAACCTGTCCTGTCAAGTAGATCATCCAGGGTTATGTTAAAGCTAGGACTTCCCGAAGTAGTTTGTGTTTGAATTTCTCTCTGACCTTCCCATTTTATAAGTGACCATTTAAACGGTTCGTGACTTGCATGTACTCCTTTTAGGGACATTAAACAAATTATTCCTAACTGGAGGTAGTAGCTTCCCCAATGCCCGCAACCTGTCTGCCAGTGGTGATTACTATCCCATTGTTTCTGTAACCTGTCCTCCCATCGCCTTTGGGTCCCCACCTTTAGTCTCCTCTGTGCCCGTGGGCGACCCACTCCACAAACATTTTCTCCTCTGCCTCGCCCATCAACTCGGTTGCAGCGAGCTATGGGGAGTTCCATCTTCTCGGCAGCAAGAGTACTCTTCAGGAGGGGTGTTTGCCCCATGCTTTTTGATGCGTTTAATATACTTGCTCCACTTGCGGGCTTTAATTAGAGGAGTATAGCAACTGAGTTCGGGTACCCACCGCCTACACAGGGCAGCTACAATTTTGGCTACAAATGGGGTAGGTTCGTTAGAGTGGTAGCAGTAAAATTGAGGGTTCACCCCCTTTGAAAAAATCTCCCACCACTCTTCGGATCCCACCGAAAGCCCTCCCACAGCCACTACGGTGGCTAGGACCTGGGAAGTGAGCTTCCTTTGGCTCCAGTAACACCAGACACACCCCCTAGGGATGTAACCGTTGCGGCAATGGGCCCACCACTCCTCCTTACAAACTAAACAGACAAAGCATACAAACGGATTACAATTTCCCCAGCAGTTTTCAGCATTACATTTGAGTTTAACCTCTGCACTTAGTACACTTTCCCCACCTTCTAGTGGTACCCCTGTTTTTCTGTTTTCTATTGTGAAAGAAAAGTACTGTGGATCCCAAGGTTCAGCATCCATGTGGTGTCGGTATAGGTTTCATGTCCCAAAAGGAAGTAGAAGAATAAAGTCTTTCAAGGTTGCACTTTCTTCTGCAGTGTTAGCTTTAAATCCCCAGGTGTGCCTCTTACCTCCCACTCAGGATGGTTGGTGAATTTAGACGGATTTACTGGTCCTTTGATCCGGCTTGCGTGAGTCCACCCTTTTTCTACAGTGCGTACCGCTGAGTCCGTTGTCAGCAACACCTGGTAAGGTCCTTCCCACTTAGGTGTTATCGGATTTTCCTTCCAACTCCGGACTAGTACCCAGTCTCCGGGCTGAACCTGATGTAATACAAGATTTAACTGTGGTCTATGAGCCAACATTTCCTTTTCCCATAACTGTTTCCTGAATTTCATCAGGGTTACTATATACTCGTTAATGTATCGTTCACTAACGTTTGGATTTGTTTGTGCCCTTTCTAAATTATAAGGCATACCATATAACATTTTGAATGGGGAAATCCCTAGATCTGCTCGGGGTTGAGTCCGAATATTTAGCAAGGCTAATGGAACACATTTAACCCATGATAGCTTTGTTTCTAGTACCAACTTAGTCAGCTGTTTCTTTATTTCCCCATTCATTCTTTCTACTCGGCCTGAACTCTGAGGATGCCAGGGAGTATGATGTTGCCATTTTATTCCTAATGCTTCTGCTAACTCTTGAGTTACCTTTGATGTAAACTGCGGCCCTTTATCAGAGTCAATTGTTTCTGGTACACCATATCTGGGGACTATCTCCTCTAGTAAAACTTTTACTACTGTTCGTGCAGTTTCTCTTGATGTTGGGAAGGCTTCCACATAGTGGGTGAGATGATCTACTACCACCAAAAGATATTTAATCCTTCCTACCTTTGGCAATTCGGTAAAATCCACTTGGATATTTGCAAAGGGCCGCTTTGCTAGAGGCCTTCCCCCATGGGGTAGTTTTCTGAGGTTACTTCGATTTACCTGCAGACAGGTAGGACATCCCTTTGTGATATGTTTAGCTAAATCATGGAGTCCGATGCTCATGTATTTAGTGGCAAAGTGATCTACCAGCCCCTGGGCTCCCCAATGAGTTTTCTGATGTAACTTATACAGTATTCTTTGAGCTACTGCTTTTGGTAGCACCTCTCGGCCATCTGCTAATATCCACTTTCCTGATTCTTCAGTAACCCCCATCCTTTTAAGTTTCTCTTTTTCCTCTTTCGTGAAAATTGTGTCAGTGTTTTCATTGTTATCGACTCCACCCTCATCTCTTTGCCCCCCCTTTTTCTTTTAGGACCATCTCCATTAGGGCTGCCCGTTTTGCTTCCTGATCTGCAGCGTTGTTTCCCCTGCTTCTTAAATCCATTCCTCGTTGGTGTCCCTTTAAGTGTACCACTGCTAACTTTCTCAGCCCTCTCAGGGCTTTTAATATTTCAACTATAAGTTTCTGATGTATCAAATCTGAGTGAGTTAATGAGGCCCCTTTCTTCCCATGGCTTTCCAAATGTATGTACTACTCCAAATCCATATCTGGAATCAGTGTATATTGTCCCTTCCTTCCCCTCAAGAAGTTTTAAGGCCCTTAATATTGCATATAATTAGTATGCCTGTGCAGACCAGGATTTATCTAATGCACCCGACTCTACCACCTGTAAGTTTGGACCTTGCACTATTGCATACCCTGATTTCCTCCTTCCCTCTATTATCCTGGAGGATCCATCCACAAAGAGTTTTTCACCACTTTCTAACTCCTCTTCTTCCAAATCCGGTCTGATCTTTGTCTGCTCCTCTATTGTAGCTATACAGTCATGGGCTAAGAACTCATGCTCTGGCTCTCCGTATAAAAATGCAGCCGGGTTCTGTAGTGTAGTGGTTTCTAATGTCAAATTGGGTGCCTCTACCAGAATTCCTTCATACTTTAGAAGTCTAGCATCTGAAATCCATTTCTCTGCTTTTTGTTGTAATACACTCCGGATGTTGTGAGGGGACATTACTTTAATATTACCATTAAAGGTGATTTTTCTAGCTTCTTCCACCAATAGGGCACATCCGGCCACTATTTGTAAACAGGTCGGCAAGCCCCTACTCACAGGATCTAAAATTTTTGATAAATATGCAAGAGGCTCCTGTTTCCTTGCCCAGTCCTGGGTAAGTACCCCAAACGCAATGCCCTCTTCTATATTCACTAGCAAGAAAAATGGTCTCCTCAAATCTGGGAGGCTTAAGACCGGGGCATGGACTAAACTTTCCTGTAATTCCTGAAGTTTTTCTGTGTCCTCCTGACTCCATTTTACTAATCCTTCCTGTGTTAATTTATGGTAAAGAAATCTAGCTTTACTGCTGTAATTTTCAATCCACTGTCTACAGTACCCAGTGAGTCCCAAAATTTGACGAATCTGTCTCTTGTTCTTTGGAATAGGTAGTGACATAATTGCTTGGATCCTTTCGGGGTCTTTTTTCTTCTCTCCCTTCTTTAAATAGTGCCCCAAATATTTTACCTCCTCTTCTACAAACTGAAGTTTAGTTTTGGAAACTTTTAACCCCTTAAGTCCTAGGAAATTCAATAGCCTTATACTTTCTTTTCTCACATCCTCCTCATATTCCCCTGCCAGAAGCATATCATCTACATATTGTATCAGGGTTACTCCCGGTCCTGTTTGATAATCCTGCAAGATTTGTTCCAATGCCTGTCCAAACAAATTTGGAGATTCTGTGAACCCCTGGGGTAACACTGTCCACCTTAACTGTTGCCTCCTTCCGGTATCGGGGTCCTCCCATTCAAATGCAAAGTAATCCCGGCTTGCCTCGTCGAGAGGGCAAGCCCAAAAGGCATCCTTTAAATCTATGACACTATACCACAGGTTATTAGGCCCTAATTTACTTAAGAGTGTATATGGATTTGCCACCACAGGGAATCGAGCCACTGTGCGTTTATTAATTTCTCTTAAATCGTGTACTAACCGATAAGTGCCATCTGATTTGCGCACAGGGAGTATTGGTGTGTTGAAGGGTGACATACATGGTTCTAATAGCCCCTTGCTTAGCAGCCTATCTACCTCAGGTTTCAATCCCCGTCGGCCCTCAAGGGATATGGGATATTGTTTTATTTTTACCGGGACCTCTGGATTTTTAATAATCACCGAAAATGGGGCTATTTTTAGCTGCCCTACGTTTCCCGGGTTATACCATACTTCAGGGTTTATTTTTTCTTCATCTTCTACTCTAAGAGGACAGAGTTTAATTTGTAGTTCCTTCTCTACTACTTCTATCTTAATTCCTAGTTCTATAATCATGTCTCTCCCTAATAAATTATATTCAGATTCTGATACTAACAAGAAATCTCCTAACCCAATTTTTGACTCTGATTCAACTGTCACCCTTTTAATAACCCCCACCTCAAAGGGTTCTCCTTTTGCTCCTACCACTGTGGCAGTCTCTTTGGATAAACTACATCCTTTTGGCAAAAACTGAATAGTTGATCTCTCAGCGCCTGTGTCAACCAGAAAAACTATTTCCTGGCCGTGGGGACCCACTTTTAGTTTTATCAAGGGCTCCTTATGATGTTTCTGGGTCCCCAAGAGATAGAGCCCCTGACCCCTCTAATCCGTCTTGAACTCCTTCTCATCCCGAATCCTGGCCCTACACTCTCTCTTGAAATGTCCTTTTTCCCACAATAAAAACACACCTTGATATCCTGTCTCTCCTAAGAATTTCCAGATTCTCTAGACTCTTTTACTGGTCGCCTCTGTGTCTCCCTCCGATCTTGTTCCCTACTTTCTCGTACAGCAGCAACCATCATTCTAACCTGTCGTTTGTGGCTCTCTTCTTCCCTCCGGACATACACCTTTTGGGCCTCTCTCAACAGCTCATCTAAGCCTCTATCCTGCCAATCTTCCAGCTTTTGTATCTTTTTCCTTATATCCTCCCAAGATTTAGACACAAAATGTACCTTCAACACCGCCTGCCCCATTTGACCATCTGGATCCATTCCTGAATAAAGCTGGAAATTTTTTCTCAACCTCTCTAACCACTCTGTGGGGGTTTCATCTTTCTTTTGTCTTTCATTAAATGCCTTATTGATGTTCTGGCCCCTCGGGACTGATTCTCTAATTCCCTGAACTATAATTGTCCTTAAGTCCTGCATGTGTGTTCGATGTGCAGGATTCTGGTGATCCCATTGAGGATTCTGCAGGGGCCATTTGATGTTAGCTGCAGGACCCTGAGCGTGCTGGGCGTCCCAGATACGCATCCCTTCCCTCCTAATCATATTTTTCTCTTCAGCGGTAAACAGGATGTTCAAAATGGATTGTAATTCCTCCCAGGTGTACATATTAGGACCCAAAAATTGATCCACTCTTTCAGCAACTCCCAGTGGGTCTTCTAATAAATGTCCCATTTCTTTCTTAAACTCCCTAACATCCCCTGAACTGAGGGGTACAGATATAAATCCTATTCCTGCCTGAGGGCCTCCCCATCGGGCATCTCTCTCAATGGGAATAAATTTTCTTGTTGTTTCCTAGATCTACCTCTAGTGACTGGTCCTGAATAGTCTGAATGATCAGAATCCGAATCTTCCTCTGGGGGAGGTGCACTGGGCACATATGGGGGGGTACCATCAGAGTTTCTTCTTTCCTACCCCCCTTTTTCTTATTTTTGCCATCCTCTGGTTTTTCGGTCAATTTGAAGATAAAAACCTCGGGACGGGCTATCCAAATTTTTGCATATTCACTTTCCTCTAAGCAAACAGGTTTTTTGGTATTTACCCAAATATTCAATCTCTGCTTTACCCAATCCTCTGTTGACCCAAATATCGGCCAAAACACCTTTCTTGAAATCTCCTTCCCACCCCAAACTTCCACACAATAATGTATCATCCTAGCCTTATCCTTCCCTCCCGTTCCCGGAAAATGGTCCCAATTCTCTAGCAAGAATCCCAAGGGACTATCTCTAGGTATGGGTGGGAGTTTAACGTCTGCAGGAGGTTTACTTTTCCCCTGCCCCATTCTTCCGGAGTACCTTCACTCGCACCAAGAGCACTTTCGCTTCCCCTGTTTCGTGGCCCACGCCCTCGTGGGCCAGTGGGAACCGCACTACTGAGGGTCCACACTCGCTTGGGGAATCTGGCTGCCAGCTCTCCTCTCACACACACACCACGTCGTCGTACTCCAGGATCCCGACCCTGCCCGAATGGATCCCCTTATACTTACGAGTCCTGCGTCTTCGTCCAGACTTTGTGCACAAAATTTAAGGGGTCAACCGGGCCCTCCTACCTTTACTTTTGTTTTCCTAACTTTTAGGTTGGGATAGGGCCCCCGTCCCTGGGGCCACCAAAAATGGTGGGGCACGCCTTCCCGCAGGCGGAGAGCCCCTCCAAAATCTCGATCCGAGTCACGGCACCAAATTGTCATAAATGAGTGCAATGGACCATGCAAGAAAAAAAAGTAAAGATCAGCGCTGAGCGGCAGGGGAGTCGGAGTGCGCTCCACCAACTGCCGCCCAGAGCTGATCTTTACTTTTGCCTTCTGTAACCAATAAATTTTTCAATTTTGATTCGATCTCGCATGGTCCATTGCACTCATTTATAACAGAAAACACAACTTCCGAGTTTCCGGATGTTCAGAAAGTGTTTGGGACTCTAATGGCAGCCATGGTCCTAGGAGGTGGCAGCTTTGCTCTGGGAGAAATCCTCCTCTGTGTGGAATTTTAACACGCAGAAGCACAGTTCTGCCTGGAGGTACTTGGATAGGAGCATAGGAACTCTTCCACAGGAAAAAATAATCACAGTCTCAGTTTCCTGATGTCAGTCAGGAGGAGGCGTTTGGAACTCCAAATGCAGCCAGGGTTCTAGGTTGGTGGCAGTATTGGTCTGGGAAAATCTTGTGCTGTATGGAATTTCAGATGACAAAATTCTGCTTCAGGCCAGAGGTCCCTGGATACGAATGGCGACTCTTTTCCACTAGTAATGAAACCCATAACCCCTGTTTCCAGAGCTTAGTTAAGAGGAGGCGTTAGACACTCCAGTGGCAGCCAGAGTTTTAGGTGATGTCACCTTTGGTCTTGGAGAAATCCTGTGGCATATGAAATTTTAATAGGGAGAAGCCCAGTCAAGGCTAAAGGACTCTAGATATGAACAGTGGATCTATTCCCCAGGAAAAAAATCTCAATGTTCCAGTTTCCTAATGTCAGTTAGGAGGACTCATTTGACACTCCAATGGCAGCCAGGGTGCTAAGTGGTTGCATCTTCAGTCTGGGAGAAATCCTGTGCCGTATGGAATTTCAGCAGGCAGAAGCCCTGTCCCTGGCTACAGGTTCCATGATACAAATGGTGGCTCCATTCTATGGGAGACAAAACTCAACATCCCAGTTTACAGATGTTAGTTAGAAGGAGATGGTTGGCACTCCAATGGCAGCCAGTGCTCTAGATGACGGCAGCTTTGGTCTAGGAGAAATCCAGAGGCGTATCGAATTTTAGCAGGCAGAAGCCCAGTCCTGGCTAGAGGGAGATGGATACGAATGTCGGGTCTTTTCCACATGAAACAAGACTCAAACTCCCAGTTTCCAGATGTCAGTTAGTAAGAGGAGTTTGACACACAAATGGTTTCCAGGGTTGTAGGTGATGACAGCTTTGGTCTGGGAAAAAACCTGTGCCAAATGGAATTTCAGTAGGCAAAAACCCTCTTCTGGCCAACGGATTCTGGATACAAATGGTGGCTCATTTCCACAGGAAATAAACATCCTCATCCCAGTTTCCAGATGTTAGTTGAGACGAGGCATTTGGCAGTCTCAGTGGCAGTCTGGGTTCTAGTTGGTGGCAACGTTGGTCTGGGAGAAATCCTGCGATGCATGGAATATTAACAGAGAGGAGGCCAGTCCCAGCTAGAGGAACTTGGATTTGATCTTTGGCTCTTTCTCGTTGGAAACAAATCTCAGCATCCCTGTTTCCTGACGTCACTTAGCAGGAGGCGTTTGGCACTCCAAAAACAGGAAAGGTTTTAGCTGGTGGCAGCTTTGTTCTTGGAGAAATTCTGCACTGTATAGAATTTTAGCATGCAGATGTCCAGTAGAGGCAGAGGGGGACTTGGATGCGAACAACAGCTCTTTTCCACAGGAAACAAAACTCTCCATCCTAGTTTCCTCATGTCACCTAGGAGGAGGTGTTTGGCATTCTAATGGCAGCCAGTGCTCTAGGTGGTGGCAGCTTTGGTCTGGGAGAAATCCTGCGCCGTATGGAATTTTAGAAGGCAGAAACCTAATCCAGGCTGGAGAGAGATGGATACGAATGTCGGCTCTTTTCCACATGAAACAAAATTCAAAATCCCAGTTTCCAGATGTCAGTTAATAAGAGGAGTTTGACATTCAAATGGGTTGTAGGTGATGACAGCTTTGGTCTGGGAAAAACCTGTGCCATATGGAATTTCAGTAGGCAAAAACACTCTTCTGGCCAATGGATTCTGGATAGGTACGATGGCTCTTTTCCACAGCAAACAAAACTCAACATCCCAGTTTCCAGATGTTAGTTAAGAGGAGTCATTTGACACTCCAATGGCAGCTAGAATTTTAGGTGGTTTCAGCATTTGTCTTGGAGAAATCCAGCGGCATATGGAATTTTTAAGAGGCAGAATCCTTGTCCAGGCCAAAAGAATATATACAAATAGTGGAATTCTTCCACGGGAAAAAAACTTCAACATCCTAGTTTACAGATATCAGATCCGAGGAGGCATTTGGCACTCCAATGTCAGCCAGGGTTCTACTTGGTGGCACATATGATCTGGGAGAAATTCTGTGCCGATATATAATATTAGCAGAAGCCCTGTTGCTGCTACAGGTTCCATTATAAGAATGGTGGCTCCATTCTATGAGAAACAAAACTCATCATCCCAGTTTCCAGATGTCAGTTTGGAGGTGTCATTTGGCCCTCCAATGGCGACCAGGTTTGCAGGTGGGGCAGCTTTGATCTGGGAGAAACCCTCTGCCGTATGGAATTTCAGAAGGCAGAAGGCCAGTCATGGCTGCAGGCCCATGCATACAAACCATGGCTTGCTTCCTTGGGAAACAAATCTCACCATCCCAATTTCCTGATGTCAGTTGGGAAGAGGCATTTAGCACTCTAATAGCAGACAGGGTTCTGGGTGGTGGTCTTTTTGGTCTGGGAGAAATCCTGTGCCCTATAGTATTTCAGCAGGCAGAAGCCCTGTCGAAGCTACAGGTTCCATGATGTGAATGATGGCTAGGGAAATACATTGATGCCTTAAGTTCTAAGTTTTTTTGTTCTGCTTGGGTGTGCTTTTCCATTGTGCTTGGGTGACAAAGACAAAATATTTCGATTCCAGCTAGGGACTCAAGGACAGTTTCTTCAAACTTCCTGCCCTAAGCATAAAAAACATCGAAAGAGGAGGGTGGGACAGCAAGCAAGCAAGGAGGCTGAAACTTCACAATTTGAGACTATTAATTGGACGGTTGACTCTTGTATGCAAATGGACTAAAATCTAAAAAGATGTGAGATGATGTGACCAAGTCCCCCCTTGCTTCCACCTTGGAGCCATCCAGGCCAGGGTCACGACTGTGGCACTGGTACTGCCAGGGTGTAGCCTTTGAAGGCCTCTCAATAAATACCCATTTTATTCCCCGTAACTCTCTGTAGCCTCTGTTCCAGTTCCTCTAGGCATCCAAACTGGCACCTCTGGTGGGGCAGGTGAGGCATCTGGAAAACCCCTGGACTGAAGCCCTGCCAGCAGCCCTGGAAAGGCCCAGCAGAGGTCCGGAGGTATCAGAGCCAAGAACCCTGGGAACAGAGGCACGTGAGTGATGGAATAAAAGGGTATTCTGTTTGTTTAGCATCTGGGTTAGGTGCTAAGAGGGTTTGTAAATTGCAATTTTGTAAATTGTGTCAGGGTCCACATCACATGCTGAGTCCTGATAGGTTCTTTTAGGGATCTCCAATGCGCAAAAGACACAGCAAGAGACTCAGGTTTGTTTAGCAGAAAGCAATAATGCAATTTATTGAGTGCCAAAAAGAGAGAGAGAGGGTGGGAGAGAGAAAGGGTGGGAGAGAGAAAGGATGGGATAGAGAGAGTGAGAAAGGATAGAATATAGCTACCAACAGACGGGACGCATCCTCTTGGTCGTCCGACGAGATGCATCCTCAATCCGTTGGGGAGAAAGAGATCTCGGGGGTCTTTAATTTGAGGATGTTTATTTATAGTCTTTTCCAAAGCGAGTGACTTCTGGCCAAAAGGTGGGAAGATTCAGGTGAGCTTCGGCGTTCCGTTGGGGAAAACAATCCCAAAACATGTCCAAGTGAACTCCCTGTCGGTGAAACAAACACAGACCACTCCATCTCTGACCAGTTCATTGTCCTCACACCTGTGGGAGTCTTGTAGAGTAAACAGTTCAGGGCAGTGTGACTAGCCGTAAACCAGTCTCATGAGAAACCAGTCCTGGTCCAATGAGCACCACCTGCGAACATCCCTGGCCAGCGCCTTTAAACTGCAGTTTGAGGGGTCTTCTTAGGCCTCAGGTGAGGGTCGTTGGGCAGAACAAACGAGAGGCTTTCAGACAGACTCTTACACCACCCCGTGACCAACGAGCGTTGCCAAGAAACTCCATCAGCATGATGTTGTGACGTTGTCTTCAGGACTCGTCATTGGTAGCATATCCCGGGAAACAGGGACAGAAAAATTAGGGATAAGAAGGGAAAGAGGGAAGGAAAAAGGAAAGAAATAGACACAAAAATAATAAAGCAAAAATAATCACAGCAAAATTGATTAAAACAATTTTTCAAACAAATCACAATTATATTAGGTAAAATAACCCAAACAATCAAAATTAAAGCAAATCAATAAAATAACTTTCAAACAATTAAAAATTAAAGCAAATCAATATTGATTATCAGTTTGAATCAATACCTAAAGAAAATACAACATAATTAAATAATAACTAAAAATCAATCTTAATGAATATTCATGATGCAATACAACAAAGATAAGCAATTTTAAAACTTGCAATTTTTTAAAACTACAAATGAAATAATCAATTTCATTTTAAAATGCAACACAACTAAAAAAGCAATTTTAAAACAAGCAATTTTAAATTTTAAACAGCAATTTTAGTAAAGTTACAGACACAAAGGTTTAAATTATTTTTAGTATTCACTACCAAATCTTCTATGAAAATACTATCACAGGCAATTCTAAAGCATGCACACCCATTGCGCATATACCCCAGTAGTGTTTCAGGAATCTCCTTTGGATAACTTTCAAAGTTACAGACATCCTATTGTGTGTTTAAGCAAAATATCTTGAGCTCTGATTGCATTACTTTCACAGATAAACCCTTGTTGTTCCCAGACAATGCAAGTTTCCAAATTAATAGTTTGTAACTTTTCACCAATTTGACGGGCCCAGTCTCTACGCTCGAAAGGATAGAGAATAGCTCCGTCATGATTCAGCCCTAATACAATGATAGGGAATATTGAACGTACTGAAGCATTACATATGGTCAGTGCAAAGGCTGTGGCTGTGTTTGTACTGGAGTTGTAGGTAAAATTTACCAAATTCCACCAGGACTGAAACTTCCTTTCAAAATCATTAGCATTGTCCCAAATTATTGTCCGGATTTCGGACGGGAATAAAATACAAACAAGCGAAGTATTTTGTTTTTCCTTTTGAAAAACACTTCAAACAGGTATAAGCTCCCCCAATTTGGGCACTGCCTTCCCCTTCTGTAATGATCTGCTCACCGGAGGAAGTGTGTAAGGCTAGAGATTTATATTTCCACACTTTTCCTTCTCTCTTGGCTGAAGCATCAGTAAACCAAGCATTCGCTGTCTGCTCAGGGGAGAAAAGAGGGGCTACCTTGATTACTGAAGCTGGTTTTTCCTGGCTGCTATTCAAGTTCTCTGTTTCTTGTATTGACAAATTTTTTACAGTTCCTTCTGTGATTGAGAAAATGTGACAGTACTTCTTGATCAGGGCATACCACTTCCTAAGTGAGGGTTTCTGGGCCACCCCGTTGGGGGGGAAGTCCCAGTAGTGGCTGTTTTCAAAAACTTTTCTTCCTGAGAAGGTTTTTGAATTTTCTCTGAGGCAATTTGCAAGTTAGGGCTTTCCAAATGGGAGATTATTTTTTGTTGTACATCCCTCACTTCTTCTTTTATGTATTGGTACACAGCTACATTGTCAGGTTTGGCTTTTTGGACTGGCCATACAAGGCGGTTTCACAAGTCCTGTATTGTAGGGGATGTTGCTTCCCCCAAACGAGGCCCCTGGCATCTTATCTCTTAAGGAGATAACTCGAATTCCTCATTGCAAGCATCATTTTCAGGAATCGAAACTCTTTTTATTGGTCATTAAAGTAAGATTGTAATTGGCTTACTTTCTCATCTAGGATTTTGAGGTAATTGGTTAGTTTGTAATGTATAGGCTTTTATTGGTTAGATTTTGAATCCCCTAGAAACCTATATAAGAATTCTGTAACCTTCCCGAAGTTGGATTCCTGTGACCAGTTTCCCTTCAGACAATAAATGCTTCTGAAAATGACTGGAACCAGGGTCTCAAGCCTTCATCTCCGCTAGCGTGTAACTGAAGTCTGCTACGGGCATTCCTGTATCTATCGGAACTCTTGCAGCGGACTGGGGTGGAATAATTCCCCCCGGGAACAGCTACATTTTGGCGCCCGAATGGTTCCTCTGAGCCCTCCTCGGAAGAACAGTGAGCAGTCTCCTTCGTGCTGCCTTCGTCAGCGTCAAACAGCCTCCATACGCCCGTCTTTGTTTTATAAAGGCGGGTGTTGCACAGAGGCAGTCCAGACAACCCCGGAATCCGGATCTGGGACCTGAGATCGTTAGCAGCAGCCAGCAGACTTTGTGACCGCGAGGCTAAGTGGGTGAGCACTAGCCTTCTATTCGCGCGCTTTAACCAGGGTCACTTTGAAAGGTTCTTTGGGTTTTTTTGGTTTGTTTTTTTTTTTTCCTTCACCTGCTTGGCTGTTTGGAGTTTCTATGGGAACAAACTCACCAAACCTTCCCTCTCTTCCATAGAAAGAGGCTTTTATTCCCAAACTTTAACACTTTTAACTACTAACAGTTTTAAATTCTCAAAAATTATTTTTCTAAGTCAAACTTAAAATCCTTTGTTAAATTTATATTTCGGCATTTCCCTGATACTAACTTTTCTTCAGTACACTGTCCTGATTTTTGGGATAAAGTAGGAACATTTATATACTCCCTACAGACAAAGGAAGAATTTAAATGTACTCGATATATTCCACTGTTTCAAGAAATTGTCGGCGCGAGTCGCCTGTCTCCTAACCCCAACACTTTCCCCTCCCGGTCACCCTCCCCAGCCGCGCAGAGCGACCCCTCCCCGCTCGAGAGCCGCGTAGCTGCCCCGAGCCAATTTCCACTTCAAACGCGCGTTCCGCGGATCTCCCATTGCCCGGTCCGCGCGAGGACCTCCCCGCGTCTGCCGCAGTCCCGCATCCCCCGGGGACCCCCGCAACCCCTTTCATGCCCCCTTCCCGCTTCCCTTTGAAATCCCCGTGCAGCCGCCCCCGCCCCCAATCCGGCCGGTCCCGTGCCGACCCGTCTTCCCCGAGCTTCCCGCCACCGGAGCGACACCGCTTTCCATCCGTCCCCCATTCGCGGCTCCCGGCCACGCCGCCCCCCTCCTCCCCACAGTCCCCGCTCACGCCGCTTTTCCCCAACCGCCTTGCACCTTTATCCCTCCGTAGCGCCGCCCACGTGCACGCAAATTCAACCCCGCTTCCTGCTCCATTTGCCGTCCCTTCTCACCCCCCATTTCCTACGGCCGCCGAAACACCAACCCCCTTCAGACCTTCGCTTCAGCCCCCTCTCCTCCGCTGGGTCGTTTCCCATTCACGCGGCACACAGCACACAAGTCGCCTTGCATGCAACTTCCAATGTTTCCATTTCTAATGCAGCACCGCCACCGTGTGGAGAAACTGTTTTATGCACCTAACCCTGCCATCCATCCCCCTCGGCACCGCCTTTAGCCCCTGCCCCCACATCCCAGCCCTGTGTTTCCCTGCCTGCCAGTGCTGTTTTCAACAACACTTTCCCCTCTCGTTCTAAAAAACACCACAGACGCCATAGGCATTCCACTTCCTCAGATGACACTGATTCTTATGATTCAGAAAATGAGGATCCATGGAACAATGTTAAGCTTTTGGCAACACAAAATGGAGAATGGCAACTTGCTCAAAAAATTTCTGCCTTTCCTGTAACATATAAGACTGGCCGGCGTGGTGGAGCCATTAACACTGCTCAATGGGAAGCATTTTATGCAAAACAATTGACTGAATTACGTAAAATAGCCCGTGAACATGGTAGAAGTACCCAAATTTTTAGAAATTTTTTAGAAGCAATTTTTTCTGCATATGTATTAGTACCACATGATTTAAGAAACATTGCACAATGCCTTTTATCACCTGCTGAATTTATGTTATTTGAAAGAAATTGGAAAAAGACCCTAAAAACCTTATCTGATAATTATGCAAAAGATGCCAATCGTCCAAATTTTACAGTTGAACAGTTGGCTGGTGAAGGCGATTTAGCAAAGCCTGCTGACCAAGCAAACATTTTGCCCACAAACACATTGCAAGACATAGCAAATGCTGCAAACACAGCCATACTCCTCACACCTGATGACTCCACTCCCACCAGGCATTTTTCCAACATTAAACAAAAAATAGATGAAAGTTTTATTCAATTTGTAGACAGACTAAAAGATGCTTTGGAAAAACAAATTGAGAGAGCGGAGGTACGAAAAGAACTGTTATGCAAACTTGCTATGAGCAATGCCAATGATCAATGTAAAGCCATTTTAAGATCCTTGCCTCTCCACACAGAGCCCACCATTGAACAAATGGTGGAAACCTGCACACGCCACATGTCCACTGAAAACACAGTAGCCCAGGCAGTGGCCAAAGGCATTGCTGAAGAAGTCTCAGAAGCCTTTGCAGCAGTGGCATCCAAAGAAAATGCCCGCTGTTTCTACTGTGGGGAACTTGGACATTTTGTAAAAAATTGCCCAGAAAAGCCACAAATCCACCACCTCCCCAGCCATCATCACAAGCCCCAAAAACAGCAAAAGCACCCACAGAATCCAAAAAACTGCCAGTGCAGATCGGAAATGGCACCGGACCAGGACAACAAATCAAAAGCCATCACCACCACTGTCCCGCCTATGAAAATCAGTCAAATTCTGGAACGTATCAAGATGGTCCAACACACACTGACACACAGGTACGAAGGAACCGCCAGCTGGTAAATTCCTTGCCTTACAACTTCACGGACAGAAAATTTTACCGTGTTCCTACAGGCAAACATGGGCCACCAGGCCGCCCTTGGGACATTTTCATATTTGGTGACTCTGTACACAGTCCAAATCAAATTTTTGTTTTGCCAGAAATCCAGACTGTTCACTCTGGACAAGAAATTCTTGTCCAGCTCCGCTGCACAGACATGCCCTTTTTCCTTTCACAGGGCACGCCAATTGCTCAAGCTTCGTTGCTTCCGAAGAATTACAACGAGCAAATTCCTCTCAACCCTACTGTGTTGTGGGTGCAAATCATGGGATCCCAAAAACCCATCCTTGAATGCAACATCCTTTGCAAAGGTGAGAGAATTCTCAGACCAGGAATGATTGACACCGGAGCTGATGTCACCATCATCGCCTGTTCGGAATGGCCATCCAACTGGGACCTGCAACCGGTAGCTGGCATGATTTCCAGAATCAGTGGCGTCACCGTGTCCATGCGAAGTGCAAACAACGTGGTCATTGAAGGGCCCGAAGGCAAGTTGGCAACTGTCCGCCCGTTCGTGGTCAGAGCCCCCATCACCCTGTGGGGCAGAGATGTCCTGTCCCAATGGGGCGTCTCCCTTCGAGTCCAATGCCGGGATTTCTGATTGGGGCCACTGAAGAGCGCGCTCTCCCACCGACCCCTCAGCTCACATGGAAAAGTGACAATGCGGTTTGGGTCGAGCAGTGGTCCCTTTCAAAGCCCAAATTGCGCGCATTGCATGCCCTGGTGGAAGAGCAACTTGCCAAAGGCCACATCGTCGAAACCACAAGCCCTTGGAACACTCCAGTTTTCGTCTTGAAAAAACCTGGGACCAACAGATGGAGGCTTCTCCAAGACCTTCGCAAAATCAACGACGTCATCGAAGACATGGGACCTCTTCAGCCCGGTCTGCCTTCTCCATCAATGCTGCCTCGAGATTGGACGCTTGCTGTTATTGACATCAAAGACTGCTTTTTCAGCATCCCACTGCATCCCAAAGATGCCCCACGGTTTGCTTTTTCAGTTCCCTCTTTAAACAAAGAGGGTTCCCTCAAAAGATATCACTGGCTTTTCCTTCCCCAAGGACTCAAAAACTCTCCCACCATATGCCAATGGTATGTGGCTCACGTTCTTTCCCCCCTTCGAAGCTCATTTCCAGATGTTATCTTCCTCCACTACATGGATGATATCCTGATCTGTGCCTCTGATAAAGCCTACTTGGACAAAGCAGTGAAAGCAACCATTGAAACCATTGAAAAAGCCGGATTTGAAATCCGTGAAGACAAGGTACAGTACACCAGCCCGTGGAACTACCTTGGACTGAAAATTCGTGAAACAACCATTGTACCCCAGCAGCTTTCCATCAAGGACAATCCAAAAACCCTGAGAGACTTGCACAGCCTGTGTGGATCCATCAACTGGGTGCGCCCTCTTCTGGGAATCACAACAAAAGACCTCGCCCCCCTGTTCAACCTTCTCCGTGGAAAAGAAGACCTCGACTCCCCGTGCACCATCACACCAGAAGCCCGAGATGCCATCGTCAAAGTCCAAGAAGCCCTCTCTTCACGCCAAGCTCATCGGTTTGCACCTGACCTGCCTTTCCAGTTTGTTGTTCTGGGAAAGGTCCCTCACTTTCATGGACTGATTTTTCAATGGGACTCTCAACTAACAGACCCTTTGCTGATCATAGAATGGGTCTTCACAAGCAATCAACCCACAAAAACAGTCACCACATTTCAAGAAATTATGGCAAATCTCATAAAAAAAGCCAGAGCACGCCTCCGTTCCCTCGCAGGGTGTGAGTTCACATGCATTTATCTGCCACTGACCACTGGAAATTTGGAGCATTTGCTCCAAACCAACGAAAGCCTTCAAATTGCTCTAGATAGCTATACTGGTCAAATTTCAATTCATTTACCAAAGCACAAGCTTTTTAACAAAGATGCAGCTTTTCATTTGATTCCAAAACTAGTCCAAAGCAGGACTCCTCTTAAAGCTCTAACTGTTTTTACTGATGGCTCAGGCTCTTCTCACAAGTCAGTCATGACCTGGAAAAACCCTAAAACCCAAAATTGGGAATCAGATATCCAAACAGTGGAGGGATCTCCACAAATTGCAGAGCTAGCAGCCGTTGTTAGAGCCTTTGAAAAATTCAAAGATGAACCTTTTAATTTGGTCACAGACTCAGCTTATGTAGCTGGTATAGCTATGAGGGCAGAACACGCCTTTTTAAAAGATGTTCCCAACCCAAAGTTACATCAATTAATTTCTACATTAACATATTTAATTTCTCACAGAAAACAGCCTTACCACATCGTTCATGTAAGGTCACACACTGATCTCCCAGGTTTTATTGCAGAAGGAAACAAAAGAGCAGATGCTCTAGCCATGTCTGTTGAGTCTGCAAATGTTCCTGACATCTTTGCCCAGGCAAAGCTGTCACATGCATTTTTCCATCAAAATGTGCCTGCTCTCATGCGAATGTTTAAACTGCCAAAAGACCAAGCAAAAGCCATCGTGGCAACGTGCCCAAGCTGCCAAATTTACCAAATACCCTCCATGGGTACAGGTGTCAATCCTAGAGGCCTGAACAGCTGTCAGCTGTGGCAGACTGACGTGACTCACTTCCCATCTTTTGGGAAGTCCAAATATGTGCACGTGTCAGTTGACACGTTCTCTGGAGCAGTTTTTGCATCAGCCCACGCAGGAGAGAAAGCCACTCACGCTATCAAGCATTTTCTCCTGGCTTTTGCCACTCTCGGAGTTCCACAAAAAATCAAAACTGACAATGGACCCGCTTACAAATCTCAAAATTTAAAAAAGTTTCTCAGTGAATGGGGAATTGAGCACACCACTGGCATTCCGGCAAACCCCACAGGACAATCCATCGTAGAAAGAACTCATCAAACCCTCAAAAGAGTTCTCAACCAGCAACAAAGAGACACAAAAGTTTTATCTCCAGTTGAAAGACTCTGCAAAGCCCTTTATGTTATCAATTTTCTGAACTGTACAGCATCAGAACCTGATCCTCCAATTCTTCGTCACTTTGCAAACTCAACTCAAGCCAAGCTCACTGAAAAACCACCAGTGTTGGTAAAAGACCCAGAAACACACCAAATTTCTGGGCCCTTTCAATTAATTACCTGGGGAAGGGGATACGCTTGTGTATCTCTGCCATCTGGTCCAAAATGGTACCCAGGAAAAAACATAAAACCGTACCTAGGCACTGCTAAACCTACCCCTTCAAACACTAGCAAAAATTCTCCTGAATCCAACACAAAACCTCCGCAAAACCAAACCAGCTCTGCATGGAGACGCAGGCGTCGCAGAGCACCTACATTTCAAAGAAAAAATCGTCCTGTCACTAGACAGCAGACAAAGCAGACAACCAAGCAGCCTTTGGCTGCCTCAGTTAAGCCCTAAGTTAGATTTAAGTTTTTTTGTAGTTTTAGTTTAAAAGTTGTTAACCTTTGTTAAAACAATTTTGTTTTTATCTTTGTTATAACCCCTAACCCTATACCAAATTTTGCTTTACTTTAGTGTTAAGAAAAGGGGGGGAAAGAGAGGGCAAAAACCTTGTCCTTCCCTCCCCAAGATAACAAATTTTGCTTGTATTTTTTATTAGAAGCCTCATCCTTGTCCAAAGATGAAAGTTCTCTCCGTTGGTGCTGTTTTCACTGCTGCCTGGATGGCCTTCACCATGCCACATGCCTTCGGCTGGATAAGCCCACAACCCAACCACAATATTTGGGTGACCTTAGCAAAGACATTAAAACAAGATAACCTGTGTTTGTCCCTAGGCAGCCTTGACAATCCACTTTCCACATGCTTGGTAGGACTTCCATTTACAGCAGATGAATGGCCCGTCCAAAACTCAGAACTCCTTAGCACCACAGGTAAGAGGCCCAACCCCGTGGACACTTGGGATGATTGGACAAAAATTTTGCCAAATGCCCTTGAGGAGCCCCAAGAATTGGATTTGTTGGGGTCCTCCAAAGCAACATACTGTGTCAAGTTTTACTTTAAACGCCCAAGGCAAAACATACATGAGATGGATTGTACAAAAACACATACAGAAAAGACATATCACCCATCAATAAAGCATACAATTATCCAGACTGGTGTAACTACACCGCTCCCACAATTTCTGTGTCCTCTCTTCATCCCAAGACACTGCCCAGGGGAATGTTTCTTATCTGTGGTGACCGAGTTTGGGCCAGAATCCCCTCTCGCCTCCAGGGAGGTCCGTGTAGTCTTGGCAAGCTTTCTACCCTCACCCCCAACATTACCTTGCTACACAATTGGAAAAAAGAAAACAAATCAAAACGTGAAAAAAGATCTTACACTGATTATGATGAAAGTTGTGACCCCAGAATGTACGTTTGGAACAAACCCAAAAGAATTGCTGCCTCCCTGTTTTTACCATGGGTAGCAGCAGCAAAAGCCCTTGGTGACATTGACCATTTGGAGTGCTGGCTTAGTAAGCAGGCCAATGCTACATCTGCTGCTCTGAGTGATCTCCTGAAAGATGAAGAAACCATAAGACATGCAACTCTGCAAAATCGGGCAGCAATTGACTTTTGTTGCTCTCCCACGGACACGGCTGTGAAGACTTTGAAGGAATGTGCTGCTTCAACCTGTCTTCCCGCTCCAAATCCATTCAAGAAAACATCCAGAAGCTGAAAAACCTCGTGAAGGACCTCAAAACCGAAAACACTCCTGACTGGGTCAACAACCTGTTCAGCCAATGGGGACTGACGGGATGGGCTTCTTCCTTGGTGAAGGGAATTTTGTGGATTTTTATTGTTATTCTCATTGTGTTAGCTATGTTTTCATGTTTAGTTCAATGTTTTAAGAAAACTGCTAAAACCGCTCTTTTTGTAAATACAGAGAGAGGAATTGTAGGGGATGTTGCTTCCCCCAAACGAGGCCCCTGGCATCTTATCTCTTAAGGAGATAACTCGAATTCCTCATTGCAAGCGTCATTTTCAGGAATCGAAACTCTTTTTATTGGTTATTAAAGTAAGATTGTAATTGGCTTACTTTCTCATCTAGGATTTTGAGGTAATTGGTTAGTTTGTAATGTATAAGCTTTTATTGGTTAGATTTTGAATCCCCTAGAAACCTATATAAGAATTCTGTAACCTTCCCGAAGTTGGATTCCTGTGACCAGTTTCCCTTCAGACAATAAATGCTTCTGAAAATGACTGGAACCAGGGTCTCAAGCCTTCATCTCCGCTAGCGTGTAACTGAAGTCTGCTACGGGCGTTCCTGTATCTATTGGAACTCCTGCAGCGGACTGGGGTGGAATAATTCCCCCCGGAACAGTTACACTGTATAACCGGTTTGATCCTTCTTTGGCACCAGAAGGAAGAGAGTATTGTTTTATATTTAATTGCACAGGTGATTTATAGCCAGCAGTGAGTTTTATTTCATGTATGATTTGCACGCAAGCAGCTTTTTGAATGTTTTCCAGGAGTTGGTCAGGGGTACCAATTAAAGCTACAAGGTCTCCCTTTCCAAAGGGTTTAGCCCTTCTGCCCAATAAACTGCGCACTGAGTTGGAGACCGTAACTTACGTTTGACTTCTGTTGTTAAGAAAGTCCCATGTCCCCAGTACCCACTAGCTGCTTGTTCTGATAATTTAGTAGCAGTGTACAGGATTTTTGTAGTGGTTATTTGTGGGTCAAAATTATCATCGTTCAAGTAACTATATTCTGTTGTAACAAGAGGTCTCAATTTAGAGCAGCACATTTCCCCACAATTTTGCATGTGTACTAATTCTTTCTGGGGGTATATCTGCTTTATGTGATGTGTTTCCTTTTCTCCAGTCTCTTTAGGTGAGGCAGTGTGTTTAAAAGTGTCGGTGTGTTCTTGTCTTAGGGCAGCTCTTAAAGAATGATTCTCATTTCTTAAAGAATGAGTTTCATTTCTCAAAGCATAATTGTCATACCTTTCTTCATCTAATTGTTTTTGCAAAATTTCCACGTGATTTGCATTTTGCTCTAATTGTTTTTGCAAGGCTTGTACCAAATTTTGCAAAGAGTCTATGATTGTTCTTTCTTCACTCCTTCGCGTAAAGCAAGTTTCTATAGCTGCCGTAAGACAGGTCCCCAAAACTGAGCAGAGAACGGTCTTATTTTTGCCTACTTGGAATTTTGTTTCATGTTGCAAAGAATGTGTCCTATCAATCACATTTTCCAAATTAAACCAGTTACTGTATGCCCAATCTTCTCCCCCTTGGGAGGGTCTGGCATTGTACTTAGCTAGCAAAGCATAAAAAGCATCTTTATCTTTTTCAGACTGTCCTGGGTTGATGTTTTGACTGACTCCTCACCCTGCCCCCCTTGGCCATGAAGCTGTCTGCTCCCGGGGGAGGGGCCGCCTGGGCTCTGCTCTGCGGAATGGCCTTGGTTTGCCGCGGGCTTGGCTTGGGGAGGGGGGGGAGGTGCTCGCGCGGCTGCGCACTTGGCTCTGGCTGCTGCTGCGGGTGGCTATCGCTGCTGTGGTGGTGGCTCGTGGCCTGGTTTTTTAGTTAGCTGTTTTTTGCTTGATTTTTTTTTACTTTATATTGCTTGAATTATTTGGTTTAGCTCGCTGCTGTTTAAGGCTTGCTGGCTATTCCGGCTGTTTTTTTCCTTTCTCTCTCTACCCCTCTCCCTTCTCCCCCTCACCCCCGAGGATTCAGCACCAGCTCCGGAGGAACCCTGCAGCCTGCCTCTAGACACCGGCCAGAGAAGCGTTTCGCCCTTCTAGTGAAGATCGAAGCGTCCAAGTTTCTCTCTCTCTCGGTGAAAACTTTTTTTGTCATCTGGGTCTGTGCTGGGAAGTGTTTCTCTTGTATGTGTTAATAAATAGGTTTTTTCCACTTTTCCCCCTGAGTGAAATTTTTTTTCTTAAGTCCAGTGGGATAAAGAATTGGGGGTTTATTTCCTGGGAAGCTCTTCTGGGGTTTTTTCCCTAAGTTTGTCCAAACTTGGACATTCCTTATTTGGTGGCCCGTACGGGGAAGGAGAAAGTGGAAAAAACTTTAATAACATCTTGTTTTTAATTGGCCTGTATTGATATCAGTATGTTTTTTGAAGCCGTGATGTCTGTTGGATTGGAAGCCTGCCTGTATGTTTGCTCTTTAGAGTTTTTTGAAATCTTAATACCCCTGTGGTCTTTGGGCCTGTTCTCTTACTCAGAGATAGCCCCAGTGTTGTCTCTAGCACGTAGTTTTTTCATGAAAAGAGTATTAACCAAAATACTCATTGGGCTAGGCTTGGTTGTAATGATCTGCCAGAAGTTTATGAAGGTGTTAGAATCCACTTCAGGGATGTACAAGTCGTGGTTTGTGTTGTGCACTCAATTCATTAGAGGAGAAGCAAGCAAAGAGGATTTTTTGCCTTTATTTTCCTTCTTCTCCCCTGAATTATTTACATCTCTGTTAGAAAATGTTCAGCTCTCCCTGAGTGTAAAGGAAACCATCTTTCTGGTATTTAATTTAGTAAGTTTTTTCTATACTGTCTGCAGTTTATACAGAATGAAAGCTGAGATTTCTAGGGATGCAGGTGTTACAACCCCTGATTTGGTAGCAAAGCAGAGTGTGAAGAATTCTGAGTGGTGTGGCAAATGGGAGGAACTGGGCCAAATTCTAAAAGAGTTTTCTGAACCTATAATCTGGGATTTTTCATCTGAACAAATTCAAGACCCAGTCAAGACTGCAAAGTACTTAAAAGAAAAGTGTCAGGACAATTCTAAGGAAAAGAGAATCACTGCAGTGAGCTGGGCTCTGGCGTACGCTTATCGAACCCTGTTAGATAGTGTAGGACAACAAACAAAGGAGAGGGAACAGGGAGATAACGTAGCTACTATTCCAGTTACTCAGACTGCAGTTAACACCTCAGGCTCCAGGACAGGGGCAAAATTAGACAGCAAGCTTCAACCTATGGCTGTGGCTACCAGTACCAGGAGTAGAAAGTGCACAAAGAAAACAGATCGGCCGGTGGAGGATGATGATGATGAGGATGCAGGAGAAGGACCTTCAACTCCCCCTGATATAAAATCCGGAGTTAAAGTGACTGATGAGAGATCAGAAACTAATAATGAGTCCTTTTCCCTGAAAGATCTTCGTGGTCTAAGAAAAGATTATACAAGGCGACCTGATGAATCCATAATTAGTTGGCTGGTCCGGCTTTGGGATGCGGCAGGTGAGGCAACCACCCTGGATGGCACGGAAGCGAGACATTTGGGATCCCTGTCTCAAGATCCAGTCATCGATCAAGGTATGATGAGGGGAGCTAATCCTCAGAGCCTCTGGTCACGTGTATTGGACAGTGTGGCACAAAGATATCTCTGCGCTGATGACCTGTACATGCAGCAGACCAGATGGAAAACCATCGAGCAGGGAATCCAACGTTTGAGAGAGATGGCGGTGGCAGAAATTATTTTCTCAGATGACGTAACAACTAGAAATCCAGATCTGGTACCGTGCACACCGATTATGTGGAGGAAGCTTGTGAGGCTTGGACCATCTGAATATGCCTCAGCTCTTGCAATCATGAAACCAGAAGACACATACGAGACAGTGCTTGATATGGCAAAGAAGCTTCGGGCGTACGCTGATGCTGTGCATGGCCCAACGCATGCCAGGATTGCAGCCGTGGAAACACGTTTACAGAACTTGGAGGATAAGTTGGAGGAAAACCATAAGAAGCTGAGAGAGGAAATCAAGGAGGATCTCCTCCAAATCTCAGCTGTGCAAATCAGACGTCCTGGCAGTCAACGCAGACGCTCCTCTGCTGAGGAGAGAAGGTACACCCCACGTGCGGAGTTGTGGTTTTTCTTGCGTGACTGCGGAGAAAACATGAAGAGGTGGGATGGAAAGCCCACAGCTGTTCTGGCACGACGAGTGCGTGATTTGAAGGAAGACAAGGCTCAACAAGAAGGTTCCATCAGAAAGAGAGCAGCTCCAGTCGCCCGGAACCACAGTGCCACATATGAGGAGGATGATGACGACATGTCCGATTCACTTGAAGGAACTTCTAAGACCTATGCCCCCGTCAAAAAGGACAAACAGGCTTAGAGAAGCCCTGCCTCTAGCCAGGGTGAGGCCAGGGAAAACCGAGTGTTTTGGACCGTGTGGATTCGGTGGCCTGGCACATCGAAACCACAGAAGTATAAAGCTTTAGTGGACACTGGAGCACAGTGTACTATATTTCCATCAGGATGTGTCGGAGAAGAGACCGTTTCTATTGCTGGTGTAACAGGTGGATCACAGGACTTTACCATAGTGGAAGCGGAAGTGAGTCTAACCGGAAGAGAGTGGAAGAGATACCCGATTGTGACTGGCCCAGAGGCCCCGTGTATTTTGGGAATAGATTTCCTTCGAAGCGGGTATTTTAAGGACCCAAAAGGCTTCAAGTGGGCATTTGGGATAGCGGCTGTGATGGCGGAGAGAATCCGGCAATTGAACACCCTGCCCGGACTATGTGAGAATCCAACTGCCGTGGGACTCCTGAGGGTAGAGGAGCAGAGGGTACCGATTGCCACTTCGATAGTACATCGTCGGCAATATAGGACAACTCGGGATGCTGTGATCCCGATCCATAAGATGATCCGGGAGCTGGAGCGCCAAGGGGTGGTGAGCAAAACCCACTCACCCTTCAACAGTCCCATCTGGCCTGTGCGCAAGTCTGACGGAGAATGAAGATTGACAGTGGACTACCGCGCATTGAATGAAGTTACCCACCGTTGAGCGCTGCCGTGCCGGACATGCTGGAGCTCCAGTACGAGCTGGAGTCCAAGGCAACAAGGTGGTATGCCACCATTGACATTGCCAATGCATTCTTCTCCATTCCTTTGGCAGCAGAATGCAAGCCGCAGTTTGCTTTCTCCTGGAGGGGCGTGCAGTACACCTGGAACCGACTGCCCCAGGGGTGGAAGCACAGCCCCACCATCTGCCATGGGCTGATCCAGGCTGCACTGGAAAAAGGTGAGGCTCCAGAACATTTGCAGTACATCGATGACATCATTGTGTGGGGAAACACAGCAGAAGAAGTGTTTGAGAAAGGAGAGGAAATTATCCGAATTCTCCTTGAAGCCGGTTTTGCCATCAAGAAGAATAAAGTTAAGGGACCTGCTCGTGAGATCCAGTTCCTAGGAGTGAAGTGGCAAGATGGAAGACGTCAGATTCCTACTGATGTTATTAATAAAATCACAGCTATGTCTCCACCTACTAACAAGAAGGAGACACAAGCTTTCTTGGGTGCTATAGGCTTTTGGAGAATGCACATCCCCGAGTACAGTCAGATTGTGAGCCCTCTTTACCAGGTTACTCGGAAGAAGAATGATTTTCATTGGGGCCCAGAACAACAACAAGCCTTCATCCAGATTAAACAAGAGATCGCCCATGCAGTAGCTCTTGGCCCCGTCAGGACGGGGCCAGATGTGAAGAATGTGCTCTACTCTGCAGCTGGAAACCACGGTCTGTCTTGGAGTCTGTGGCAGAAGGTGCCAGGTGAGACCCGAGGCCGACCCCTGGGATTCTGGAGCAGAAGTTACAGAGGGTCTGAAGGCAATTATACCCCGACAGAAAAGGAAATCTTGGCTGCTTATGAGGGAGTCCAAGCTGCTTCAGAGGTGATTGGCACAGAAGCACAACTCTTTCTGGCACCCCGGTTGCCAGTGCTGGGGTGGATGTTCAGTGGGAAGGTTCCTTCCACCCACCATGCCACCAGTGCCACATGGAGCAAGTGGATAGCCCTCATTACGCAGCGCGCCCGGATCGGGAAATTAAATCGCCCAGGGATCTTAGAAATAATTACCAATTGGCCAGAGGGAGAAAGTTTTGGTGTGACAGATGAGGAACAAGAACCGGTGACCCGGGCTGAAGAAGCACCACCTTACAACCAGCTACCGGCAGAGGAAATTCGCTATGCCCTGTTCACCGACGGTTCCTGTCGCATTGTAGGGACAAATCGGAAATGGAAAGCAGCTGTATGGAGCCCTACACGACGGGTTGCAGAAGCTACTGAAGGAGAAGGAGGGTCTAGTCAATTCGCTGAACTCAAAGCTGTCCAACTGGCTTTGAATATTGCCGAAAGAGAGAGGTGGCCAAAGCTCTATCTTTACACTGATTCCTGGATGGTAGCCAACGCTTTGTGGGGATGGCTGCAGAGATGGAAAGAGACGAACTGGCAGCGCAGAGGAAGACCAATCTGGGCTGCTGAAGAGTGGAAAGACATAGCTACTCGGTTAGACAAGCTACCCGTGAAGGTTCGCCATGTGGACGCCCATGTCCCCAGAAGTAGAGCTAATGAAGAACAGCGAAATAACCATCAAGTAGATCAAGCAGCAAAAATAGGGGGGTTGGAAATAGATTTAGATTGGAAACATAAGGGAGAGTTGTTCCTGGCTCGATGGGCCCATGATGCCTCAGGCCATCAGGGGAGGGATGCCACCTATAAGTGGGCACGAGACCGAGGGGTGGATCTTACCATGGACAGCATTACTCAAGTTATTCATGACTGTGACACCTGCGCTGCCATCAAGCAGGCCAAGCGAGTGAAGCCCCTCTGGTATGGAGGACGGTGGTCCAAGTACAGGTATGGGGAGGTTTGGCAGATTGATTACATCGCACTGCCTCAGACCCGCCAGGGCAAACGTTATGTGCTGACCATGGTGGAAGCCACCACCGGATGGTTGGAGACCTACCCTGTATCTCACGCTACTGCCCTCAACACCATCCTGGGCCTGGAAAACAGGTCCTTTGGAGGCATGGTACTCCTGAGAGGATCGAGTCAGACAATGGGACTCATTTTAAGAATAACCTTGTCAACACCTGGGCTAGGGAACACGGTATTGAGTGGGTGTACCACATCCCTTACCATGCACCAGCTGCAGGTAAAGTGGAGAGGTACAATGGATTGTTAAAGACCACCTTAAAGGCATTGGGTGGGGATCCTTTAAGAATTGGGAGCAGCATTTGGCAAAGGCCACTTGGTTAGTCAACACTGAGGTTCCACCAACCGAGCAGGTCCTGCCCAATCTAAGTGCCTTAATACAGTAGATGGAGACAAAGTCCCAGCGGCCCATGTCAGAGGATTGCTAGGGAAGACAGTATGGATTAATCCTGCCTCGAGTACAGGCAAACCCATTCGGGGATTGCCTTTGCTCAAGGACCTGGATGTACTTGGTGGATAATGCAGAAAGATGGAACAACCCGCTGTGTACCTCAGGAGATCTGACTGTGGGATGAGACAGAAGGAATATGTAAATGTTGAAGGTTTGAGCAAGTCAGAAGTGTTCATATTGTGTTTAATGAGTGTATATCCCAATCGTGTGTCAATGATCACGATATGGGATAAGGGGTGGAATGTCCTGGGTTGATGTTTTGACTGACTCCTCACCCTGCCCCCTTGGCCATGAAGCTGTCTGCTCCCGGGGAGGGGCCGCCTGGGCTCTGCTCTGCGGAATGGCCTTGGTTTGCCGCGGGCTTGGCTTGGGAGGTGGGGCTCAGCGGCTGGTGCTTGGCTCTGGCTACTGCTGCGAGTGGCTATCGCTGCTGTAGTAGTGGCTCGTGGCCTGGTTTGTAAGTTAGCTGGTTTTTGCTTAATTTTTTAACTTTATATTGCTTAATTTACTTGGTCTAGCTCGCTGCTGTTTTAAAGCTTGCTAGCTATTCCGGCTGTTTTTTCTTTCTCTCTCTCCCCCTCTCCCTTCTCCCCTCACCCCCGAGAATTCAGCACCAGCTCTGGAGGAACCCTGCGGCCTGCCTCTGGACACCGGCCAGAGAAGCGTTTCGCCCTTCTAGTGAAAATCAAAGCGTCCAAGTTTCTCTCTCTCAGTAAAAACTTTTTTGTCACCTGAGTCTGTGCTGGGAAGTGTTTCTCTTCTATGTGTTAATAAATAAGTTTTTTCCACTTTTCCCCCTGAGTAAAATTTTTTTTTCTTATTTCCTAGAAAGCTCTTCTAAGAGTTTTTTCCCTAAGTTTGTCCAAACTTGAACAGCAACCAATTTGTTCATTAATACCTCTGAATCAATGCTGTTTAGAATTCCCAAACCTGTTCCCAGAACACCGATTATGTCTCTTGTTTGTTTCTTGAAAGGATTCTCCTGGTTTTGCAACCAGGTTGTCCATCCCTAGAAAAGGGGAACAAGCCAGCTGAATTACTGAGGCATTGTTTTGCATTGGCAATTTGACTTGTTTAAAAGACCATGCCGAATTAAACAATATTTGTTGTTGGCCAGTTTTCCGAATTACCCAAGGTCCAATTTCAAAAATTTTCAGGCTCAGTATAATCGGTAGTCGGGTAGTGGGTGTTATAAGCATTAACATCAAGTTATATTGTTTTTACTACACATAATTTTATGGGAAAATTGTACAACAGATCAATTTTGATTTTGAATCTTCACAAAATTAAAACACAGCTGTAAGGTCCTGTGCTGTAACTGTATACAGGTTCGATGAGGGATTCAGCAATTAATCTTCATGTTCCATGGCGTTATTCTGTGAAAAGTAAACACAACAGAATCTGCCACAAAGAGGCAGGAGGTTAAAATGATGGAACTATCCAGCATGTAACACAGACTGGAATTCTGTTAACTTCCCAATCATTTCTCTGCCAAAAAGGAAGCCACTCTGTACCTCCTTTAAAAACAGCATAAGAATCAGTGTAAATACAAACAAGGGAAGTATTTTGTTTTTCCTTTTGAAAAACACTCCAAACAGCTATAAGCTCCCCAATTTGGGCACTGCCTTCCCCTTCTGTAATGATCTGCTCACCGGAGGAAGTGTGTAAGGCTACAGCTTTATATTTCCACACTTTTCCTTCTCTCTTGGCTGAAGCATCAGTAAACCAAGCATTCGCTCTCTGCTCAGGTGAGAAGGGAGGGGCTACCTTGATTACTGAAGCTGGTTTTTCCTGGCTGCTATTCAAGTTCTCTGTTTCTTGTATTGACAAATTTTTTACAGTTCCTTCTGTGATTGAGAAAATGTGACAGTACTTCTTGATCAGGGCATACCACTTCCTAACTGAGGGTTTCTGGGCCACCCCGTCAGGGGGGGCAGTCCCAGTAGTGGCTGTTTTCAAAAACTTTTCTTCCTGAGAAGGTTTTTGAATTTTCTCTGAGGCAATTTGCAAGTTAGGGCTTTCCAAATGAGGAGATTATTTTTTGTTGCACATCCCTCACTTCTTCTTTTTCTTCTCCTCCTATCAATACATCATGTATGTATTGGTACACAGCTACAGTGTCAGGTTTGGCTTTTTGGACTGGCCATACAGGGGGGTTTCGCAAGTCCTGTATAACCGGTTTGATCTCTTCTTTGGCACCAGAAGGAAGAGGGTATTGTTTTATATTTACAGGTAATTGCATAGGTGATTTATAGCAAGCAGTGAGTTTTATTTCATGTATCATTTGCAAGCAGGCAGCTTTTTGAATGTTTTCCAGGAGTTGGTCAGGGGTACCAACTAAAGCTACAAGGTCTCCCCTTTCCAAAGGGTTTAGCTCTTCTGCCCAATAAACTGCGCACTGAGTTGGGGACTGTAAGTTACGTTTGACTTCTGTTGTTAAGAAAGTCCCATGTCCCCAGTACCCACTAGCTGCTTGTTCTGATAATTTAGTAGCGGTGTACAGGATTTTTGTAGTGGTTATTTGTGGGTTAAAATCCTCTTCGTTCAGGTAACTATATTCTGTTTTAACGAGAGGTCTCAATTTAGAGCAGCAATTTTCCCCACAATTTTGTATGTGTACTAATTCTTTCTGGGGGTATATCTGCTTTATGTGGTATGTTTCCTTTTCTTCTATTTCCTTTGGTGTATCTGTATGCTGCGATGCATGGGAAAGCTGCAACAAATAGTTGCGGTTTCTTTCTTGCTCTAATTGGTTTTGCAAAGTTTCTACTTGGTTTTGTAAGGCTTCTACTAAGCTTTGCAAGGAGTTTATCACTTCAGTTTCCTCACTTGCTTTCTTAGCGCGTGATTCTACCGCAGCTGACAGGCAAGTGCCTATGATCGAGCAAATTATGGTTTTATTATTATTGCTCAGTCTGATCTTTGATTCATTTTGTATGGATTGTATTCTATCAACCACATTTTCTAAATTAAACCAGTTATTCTTAGCCCATAATTCTCCTTCTTCTGAGGGTCTAGCATTGTGTTTACCTAACAGGGCGTAGAATGCAGCTTTATTTTTTTCAGACATTTTATGAAGGGACTAAAACCACTCTCAGGGAGGCACGCTTAAAGTTACACAAAAAGGCACAGCTAAAACTGTGTTTCCCTTCTCGTCCCTGGAGCAGGTGAAGAGACCACACTACTTGGGAGGTACTACCTTAGTTACAAAACAGCTTGTCTCTTCGCAATCCCAAGTAGTCAACAGCAACACAACAAACACCCAGCCTATCGCTGAGGACAATCCCCTCTCTTTAGGGACAAAACAACAAACACCCAGCCTTTAGCTGAGGACAAACCCCTGTCTTCCCTGCCTGGGTTAGGGGATCAAAACAACAATTCACAACAACACAAGTCCCATCTTTTGCACAACTGAGACAATTTTAAAAATATTCTCCGATAACTGAAACGGAGTTGTTCACACCGGGGTCTGTGTGCAGATTGCGGAAAGAACCAATGCCACCTCCCTTGCTTTCTACCACTGTTCAGCTTTCGCTGACAGGATAGGTGCGGCTGAAATGGCACGGATCTTCCCCTGTTACAAAGTGCACAGAGTACCTCAACTCCTCCAGTATCGGGAATCAACAGCCGACTACGCCAAAAATGTCAGAATCTCAGGGTGCAAAAGACACACAAAGGGACTTGTGTCAGTTGCTCTTTCTACAAATGCACTTTATTTTGTGCCAACCAAATGCGATAGTGGGACAAAGAGAAAGAGAGAGAGACAGAAAGAGGGAGAGAGAAAAGGGGGTTGGGATTATAGCTACCAAGACGGGCAGACGATCCTCGTGGAACCAGCCAATAGATGTCCGTTGCCATCTGGGGGGATCCCGAGGGGTCTTTTTTCGAGGATGTTTTTATAGTCTTTTCCAAAGCGAGTGGCTTCTGGCCAAAAGGTGGGAGGGCTTGTGGACTATTGTATGTGGAGATCGTTGCTCCAAGAAACAGGTGGAAACAGGTCGCTACAGCAAGCAGCCTGCTCGAGAGCAGCGCACTACGGCAAGCTCCAGGCACACCAACAGTCCTTGTGACCAGTTGTCCAAGTTTGGACAAACTTAGGGAAAAACCCCCAGAAGAGCTTCCCAGGAAATAAGAAAAAAATTTCACTCAGGGGGAAAAGTGGAAAAACCTATTTATTAACACATACAAGAGAAACACTTCCCAGCACAGACCCAGGTGACAAAAAAGTTTTCACCGAGAGAGAAACTTGGACGCTTCGATCTTCACTAGAAGGGCGAAACGCTTCTCTGGCCGGTGTCCAGAGGCAGGCCGCAGGGTTCCTCCGGAGCTGGTGCTGAATCCTCGGGGGTGAGGGGGAGAAGGGAGAGGGGAGAGAGAGAAAGAAAAAAACAGCCGGAATAGCCAGCAAGCCTTAAACAGCAGTGAGCTAAACCAAATAATTCAAGCAATATAAAGTCAAAAAATCAAGCAAAAAACCAGCTAACTCACAAACCAGGCCACGAGCCACCACCACAGCAGCGATAGCCACCCGCAGCAGCAGCCAGAGCCAAGAGCGCAGCCGCTCGAGCCAGCCCCCCCCAAGCCAAGCCCGCGGCAAACCAAGGCCATTCCGCAGAGCAGAGCCCAGGCGGCCCCTCCCCCGGGAGCAGACAGCTTCATGGCCAAGGGGGGCAGGGTGAGGAGTCAGTCAAATCATCAACCCAGGACATTCCACCCCTTATCCCATATCGTGATCATTGACACACGATTGGGATATACACTCATTAAACACAATATGAACACTTCCTCTGACTTGGTCAAACCTTCAACATTTACATATTCCTTCTGTCTCATCCCACAGTCAGATCTCCCTGAGGTACACAGCGGGTTGTTCCATCTTTCTGCATTATCCACCAAGTACATCCAGGTCCTTGAGCAAAGGCAATCCCCCGAATGGGTTTGCCTGTGCTCGAGGCAGGATTAATCCATACTGTCTTCCCTAGCAATCCTCTGACATGGGCCGCTGGGACTTTGTCTCCATCTACTGTATTAAGGCACTCAGATTGGGCAGGACCTGCTCGGTTGGTGGAACCTCGAGTGTTGACTAACCAAGTGGCCTTTGCCAAATGCTGCTCCCAATTCTTAAAGGATCCCCCACCCAATGCCTTTAAGGTGGTCTTTAACAATCCATTGTACCTCTCCACTTTACCTGCAGCTGGTGCATGGTAAGGGATGTGGTACACCCACTCAATACCGTGTTCCCTAGCCCAGGTGTTGACAAGGTTATTCTTAAAATGAGTCCCATTGTCTGACTCGATCCTCTCAGGGGTACCATGCCTCCAAAGGACCTGTTTTTCCAGGCCCAGGATGGTGTTGCGGGCAGTAGCGTGAGATACAGGGTAGGTCTCCAACCATCCGGTGGTGGCTTCCACCATGGTTAGCACATAACGTTTGCCCTGGCGGGTCTGAGGCAGTGCGATGTAATCAATCTGCCAAACCTCCCCATACCTGTACTTGGACCACCGTCCTCCATACCAGAGGGGCTTCACTCGCTTGGCCTGCTTGATGGCAGCGCAAGTGTCACAATCATGAATAACTTGAAGTATGCTGTCCATGGTAAGATCCACCCCTCGGTCTCGTGCCCACTTATAGGTGGCATCCCTCCCTGATGGCCTGAGGCATCATGGGCCCATCGAGCCAGGAACAACTCTCCCTTATGTTTCCAATCTAAATCTATTTCCAACCCCCCTATTTTTGCTGCTTGATCTACTTGATGGTTATTTCGCTGTTCTTCATTAGCTCTACTTCTGGGGACATGGGCGTCCACATGGCGAACCTTCACGGGTAGCTTGTCTAACCGAGTAGCTATGTCTTTCCACTCTTCAGCAGCCCAGATTGGTCTTCCTCTGCGCTGCCAGTTCGTCTCTTTCCATCTCTGCAGCCATCCCCACAAAGCGTTGGCTACCATCCAGGAATCAGTGTAAAGATAGAGCTTTGGCCACCTCTCTCTTTCGGCAATATTCAAAGCCAGTTGGACAGCTTTGAGTTCAGCGAATTGACTAGACCCTCCTTCTCCTTCAGTAGCTTCTGCAACCCGTCGTGTAGGGCTCCATACAGCTGCTTTCCATTTCCGATTTGTCCCTACAATGCGACAGGAACCGTCGGTGAACAGGGCATAGCGAATTTCCTCTGCCGGTAGCTGGTTGTAAGGTGGTGCTTCTTCAGCCCGGGTCACCGGTTCTTGTTCCTCATCTGTCACACCAAAACTTTCTCCCTCTGGCCAATTGGTAATTATTTCTAAGATCCCTGGGCGATTTAATTTCCCGATCCGGGCGCGCTGCGTAATGAGGGCTATCCACTTGCTCCATGTGGCACTGGTGGCATGGTGGGTGGAAGGAACCTTCCCACTGAACATCCACCCCAGCACTGGCAACCGGGGTGCCAGAAAGAGTTGTGCTTCTGTGCCAATCACCTCTGAAGCAGCTTGGACTCCCTCATAAGCAGCCAAGATTTCCTTTACTGTCGGGGTATAATTGCCTTCAGACCCTTTGTAACTTCTGCTCCAGAATCCCAGGGGTCGGCCTCGGGTCTCACCTGGCACCTTCTGCCACAGACTCCAAGACAAACCGTGGCTCCCGGCTGCAGAGTAGAGCACATTCTTCACATCTGGCCCCGTCCTGACGGGGCCAAGAGCTACTGCATGGGCGATCTCTTGTTTAATCTGGCTGAAGGCTTGTTGTTGTTCTGGGCCCCAATGAAAATCATTCTTCTTCCGAGTAACCTGGTAAAGAGGGCTCACAATCTGACTGTACTCGGGGATGTGCATTCTCCAAAAGCCTATAGCACCCAAGAAAGCTTGTGTCTCCTTCTTGTTAGTTGGTGGAGACATAGCTGTGATTTTATTAATAACATCAGTAGGAATCTGACGTCTTCCATCTTGCCACTTCACTCCTAGGAACTGGATCTCACGAGCAGGTCCCTTAACTTTATTCTTCTTGATGGCAAAACCGGCTTCAAGGAGAATTCGGATAATTTCCTCTCCTTTCTCAAACACTTCTTCTGCTGTGTTTCCCCACACAATGATGTCATCGATGTACTGCAAATGTTCTGGAGCTTCACCCTTTTCCAGTGCAGCCTGGATCAGCCCATGGCAGATGGTGGGGCTGTGCTTCCACCCCTGGGGCAGTCGGTTCCAGGTGTACTGCACGCCCCTCCAGGAGAAAGCAAACTGCGGCCTGCATTCTGCTGCCAAAGGAATGGAGAAAAACGCATTGGCAATGTCAATGGTGGCATACCACCTTGCTGCCTTGGACTCCAGCTCATACTGGAGCTCCAGCATGTCTGGCACGGCAGCGCTCAGCGGTGGGGTGACTTCATTCAATGCACGGTAGTCCACAGTCAGTCTCCATTCTCCGTCAGACTTGCGCACAGGCCAGATGGGGCTGTTGAAGGGTGAGTGGGTTTTGCTCACCACCCCTTGGCGCTCCAGCTCCCGGATCATCTTATGGATCGGGATCACAGCATCCCGAGTTGTTCTATATTGCCGGCGATGTACCACTGAAGTGGCAATTGGTACCCTTGCTCTTCCCCTTTCAGAAGTCCTTACAGTAATTGGATTTCAGATAGTCCAGGCAAGGTATTCAGTTGCCGAATGTGCTCTGACATCACAGCAACTATTCTAAATGCCCACTTAAGACCTTTTGGGTCCTTAAAATACCCACTTCGGAGGTAATCCATTCCCAAAATACATGGGGCCTCTGGACCAGTCACAATAAGATGTTTCTTTCACTCCTTTCCAGTTAAACTCACTTCAGCTTCCACTATGGTAAAGTCCTGCGATCCACCTGTCACACCAGCAATAGAAACGGATTCTTCCCCCTCATATCTTGATGGAATTATCGTACACTGTGCTCCTGTATCCACTAAAGCTTTATACTTCCGTGGTTTCGATGTGCCAGGCCACCGAATCCACACGGTCCAAAAAACACGGTTCTCCCTCGCCTCACCCTGGCTAGAGGCAGGGCCCCTCTAAGCCTGATTATTCTTTTTTTCCGGGGCATAGGTTTTAGAAGTTCCTTCAAGAGGGTCAGACATGTCATTACCATTATCATGTTTGGCATTTTGACTACGGGAAACAGGAGCAGCTCTCCTTTTGGCGAACTTCTCTTTTAATCTTGCCTTCCTTCAGATCACCCACCCGTTGTGCCAGAGCAGCCGTAGGCTTCCCATCCCATCTCCTCATGTTCTCTCCAGAATCCTGTAAGAAAAACCACAACTCGGCTCGAGAAGTATACCTCCTCTCCCCATCGGGGAAATGTCTGCGTTGGATACCAGGACGTCTAATTTGCACTGCTGATATTTGGAGGAGGTCCTCCTTAATCTCCTCCCTGAGCCTTATATGATTTTCCTCTATCTTGTCCTCTAAGTTCTGCAAGCGTGTTTCCATGGTTGTGATTCTGGCATGTGTTGGGCCATGCACAGCATCCGCATAGGCTCGAAGCTTCTTAGCCATATCAAGAACTGTCTCATGTACCTCTTCTCGCTTCAGTATTGCTAAGGCAGAGGCGTATTCAGATGGCCCGAGTCTCACAAGTTTTCTCCACATCACCGGTGTGCATGGGACCAGGTCCGGATTCCTAGTTGTTATATCCTCCGAAAAAATTATCTCCGCCACTGCCATTTCCCTTAGTCATTGGATCCCTTGCTCCATGGTTTTTCTTCGGGTTTGTTGCATATATAGGTCATCGGCACACAGATATCTTTGTGCCACACTGTCTAGAACCCGTGCCCAGAGGCTTTGAGGGTGAGCCTCCCTCATCATTCCTTGATCGATGACAGGATCATGTGACAGGGATCCCAGGTGTCTCGCTTCAGTGCCATCCAGGATGGCAGCCTCGCCTGCGGCATCCCAAAGCCGGACCAGCCAACTAATTATGGACTCATCGGGTCGTCTCGTATAATCCTTCCTCAGACCACGAAGATCCTTTAGGGAAAGGGACTTATTATTAGTCTCTGATCTCACACTAGTGGTTTTTACTCTTGATTTTATATCAGGAGGTGTTGAAGGTCCTTCTCCTGCATCCTCATCATCATCATCCACAGGCCGATCAGTCTTCTTTGTGCACTTTCCACTTCTGGTGCTAGTAGCCACGGCCATTGGTTGAAGCTTATTATCTAATTTCGCCCCTGTCCTCAAGTCTACTACATCCTGAGTTACTGGGATGGTAACTAATCTATCTCCGTGTTCCCTGTCTGCTGTCTGTGGTCCTACACTATCTAACAGGCTACGATAAGCATACGCCAGGGCCCAGCTCACTGCAGTGATCTCTTTTTCCTTAGGGTTATCATGGCACTTCTTTTTCAAATATTTTACCACCGCAGCTGGGTTTTGAATTTTCTCCTGTGGAAAGTCCCAAACTATAGGATCAGAAAATTCCTTTAACATTTGGCCCAGGTCCTGCCATTTCCCACACCATTCAGGACTTTTCACATTTTGCTTTGCTCTTAAATCAGGAGTTACACCAGCCCCTCTAGAAATCTCAGCTCTCATTTTATATAAACTGTAAACAGTGTATAAAAAGCTTACTAAATTAAACATCAGAAAGATAAACTCTTTAGTATTCAGGGAAACTTGCACATTTTCTAATAAAGATGTAAAAAATTCAGAGGAGACAAAGGAAAGCAAAGGCTGAAAAGCCTCCTCCCCTCTTCTCCTCTAACAAACTGAGTGCATATCCATAACCAGGATCCCGAAGTTATCCCTGGAACCGATTCCAGCATCTTTATAAAACTCTTACAAGCCATTGCAACCAAGCCCAGTCCGATAAATATTTTGGTCATTATCCCTCTAGTATAAAAACTACAAATAAGGGACAGTACTGGAGCTATTTCCGGATAGGAAAATAACCCCAGAGACCAGAGAGGTATTAAAACCTCAAAAACCCTAGTATCCAAAACCACATACCAGCTTCCATCCCAAAAACATTTTAAATCTCTATACCAATAGACAGTTACAAGGTAATAAAGTTTTTCCACTTCCTCGTGCCCCTAACGTTGGGCGCCAAGATTTGTCCTGGTTTTGGACAAATTTACGGGAGATATCTTGCAAAGGAGTCCCCCCAGGAAAATAAACCCCCAGAACTCCTTCCCCCTCCCACTACCGGGTTCGGGAAGAACTTCCTCCGAGGGAAAAAAGTGGAAAAAACTTGTTTATTTTAACAAACACTTCCCAGCACCAGGAAAGAACAATCCCCAGATGACACAAAACGTTTTCACCAAGATGAGTGAGGATGGACGAGCTCGGTCAGTCCCTGCTGGGAAGGGTGCAAAGCTTCTTTGGCAGGCTTCTAGAGGCAGTCTTTGATGTTCAGATCCCTCCATTCGGAGCCGGTGCAGATCTTCGGGATGAGGGGAAGAAGGGAGAGAGAAAGAGGGAGCAACTGGGGGCAGGAGAAACTGGGGCAAAAACTAGGGGAAGAAGCAGCAGCCAAAGCGGCAAAAGCAGCAGCAAAAGCAGCAGCAGCAGGCCAGCAGCAGCAGCAGCCGCCAAAGCAGCAGGCAGCAGCAGCCCAGCAGCCGGGGGCCCGCTGGGGCGGGGGAGGAACGGCCACGGCGGCAGCAGCTCCGTGCAGACAGAGCCGGAGGGGGGCAGGTAGAGGAGTAGTCATAACACTAACCCAGGACGGAGAGAGAGAGGGGGTTGGGATTATAGCTACCAAGATGGGCAGACGATCCTCGTGGAACCAGCCAATAGATGTCCGTTGCCGTCTGGGGGAGATCTTGGGGGTGTTTGTTCGAGGATGTTTTTATAGTCTTTTCCAAAGCGAGTGGTTTCTGGCCAAAAGGTGAGAAATTCAGGTGCACTTCGGGTTCCGTTGGGGAAAACAATCCCAAAACATGTCCAAGCGAACTCCCTGTTGGTGGGATGAACACAGACCACTCCATCTCTGACCAGTTCATTGTTCTCACACCTATGGGAGTCTTGTAGAGTAAACACAGTTCAGGGCAGCGTGACTAGCCGTAAGCCAGTCTCATGAAAAACCAGTCCTGGTCCAATGGGCACCACCTGCGAACAATCACTTGGCGTTCCTCCCATCCCTGGCCAGCGCCTTTCAACTGCAGTTTGAAGGGTCTTCTTAGACCTCAGGCGAAGGTCGTCGGGCAGAACAAACGAGAGGCTCTTAGATGGACTCTTACAAATTGTAAACTTATTTTGGTGAACCTTAGGGTTCTAAGCATAATTGTTTTGCCCTGTATCCGTGGGTAAGAAGGAACACCTTCTTAAAGAGTATGTTTAAATTGTAGGGATGTTTGCCTGAAGCCAAAGGGTGGTGCAGCTGATTAGTTTCTGTGCAGTAGCTCTGAGGGTTGTGAATTCTAATCCTGACTCTTTGTTTCTTCTTTTTGCTCTTTATTTTTTGGTATCGGGATGGGGTGTGTATCCTCTTCTGAATGTGATAATGGCAGTATTCCAAGAGATAGCCCTTTGGGGTTAATATTGAAAAACTAGGAGAATTTAACTGGGGAGGAGTCTATGCTTCTAAAATCTAAACCTATCAGACTCTCAGAGAAAATGAACTAGATAATGGAGAAACATGGCCTAAATTTGGAAGTTTAACCCAAATTTAATATCAAGATTAATATGCCAAATACGCGAAGACAGATTTTCTGAATAGTTAGAGTATGCCCGGCTTTTTATGGTATTAGCATGTGAGCAGGACTGAGATAAGAAGAAAGATCATATATTAGTCTTAAAAGGTAAAAAGAAAGAGCCAGTTTTCAGTAGCACATATAAAAATCCAGAGGAGGCAGAGATGGACCTGATTGCGCCTGCCATGAGAACGGGATCAGTCATGGCTGCACTGGGAGTGGGCTCGGGCTGGGACATGGGCTCGGGTCAGGGCATGGGCTCAGGACAGGGCATGGTCTCGGGTCAGGGCACAGTCCCTCCTCCTGCAGCCCCACAAAGCGCGGCAAGTGGGGGCAAGGCTTAGGCGGGGCCCCGGTCAGTGAAGGAGGAGAAAGGCTGGCCTTGGCAGCAATGGACACTGCCCCTGCCGCTGTCTCCAGCACCACCCTGAGGGATGGGGAAGCGGAGAGGAGATAGCCAGTGTGTGCAGCTCTCGGCACCGCCCCTGAGAGGAAGAGCTGCAGGGTAAAGCCTTCTACCGAGAGGAGGGGCCAGGGGGGCAGGGCCTTTTACCAAGAAGGTAGAGAGGGAACCTCCCATAGGAGGAGTGGCACGTGCTCTCTTCTCAGGCCTGTGAGATACCCGAAGGCCAGGGAGCTGCTGCAAGAGCAGAAACGAGGGATTCGGGACTGCAGATGGCTCTTTAAGATTCTGTTTATTGTATACAGATGATGCAGCAATTCACGCATCGTGGGTGACAAGAGTGTAACCTACAGCTGTCAGCCACAGCTGTATGCTTGTCTGAAGCCAACTGTAGTTCTGGTTACAATGCATGATACTTTTCTTTGCTGAACTTCCTCATACATGACAACCAATTGATACTTTTACTATTACCTATAGCCTATCATAACTACTAATATTACCATATTCATGTTACTATTTTCCAGTCACAAAAAGTTAGTATGTTACAGTTTAAGCTAGAAGTTGTTTTTCGGTTTTCTCGCAGTGGAAAATTCAAAGACCTTTTTTCTACTTGCAACATCAGCAGCCTTGTTTGCCTGTAGAATCATTTTGCTTGGTAAAAACATCTTCTGTTTGAGGTGGGTTTATCCTTTGCTCTGAGCCATAAAAACCCCTTCCAACTAACATACCCTTTGCCTTCTTAAGTATCCAGTAAGACTGGCTCAGCAATTCTTTTCTTCTATATCAAAACTTGCTTTCATTTCTATTCCTTCTTCATATTCTACATTCTAAGATCTTTCTGCTAAACATACATATCTGTGTGTTGGGGGTTGGGTTTTTGTTCTCTTACTGTCCCACTTTAAAGAATTTTTCCCATTATCATGTTAAGGGAGGCTGCCGCGTTATGCCCAGGCTCTTCTCAGTAGCCCCTCTAGACAAAGGGCTAGGTGGGGGGCTGGTTTCCAGGGGTGGGGGCTGCTCACTCATATGGCGAGCTCAGAGGAAGAGGATGCCCCGTCTCCAGCCCACGCGAGTGAGAATGCGGGGGAGCCAGGTGCTTTGCGGTCGGACTGCCCTGCATCTGCTCCACCCCAGCCTCCTACCTCAGAGGACACAGCTGACCACCAGGACTTAAATGGTGAGCGGGGAGCTGTTCCTCCACCCTGCTCCGACCTGAGACACAGCGCGGCCCCTGCCTTCCCCCCACAGCCCCGGTCTGCCACCTGCGCAGCTGTGCGGGCCCTGCCACGTTTTTCACCACCGGGAACAGACACAGGCAGAGTGTGTCTGCGGATAAACAAAGAACTGGAACTGATTTATTTGTTCTGTATTGTTGTTAATTTTCATAGCTGCTGTTGTTTCTGTTTGTACAGTTAGATATATTAGTAAAGAGCTGTTACTCTTACCCCCTTATCTCTGCCTTAGAGTTTCTGATTCAGACAATTATAATACTTGGGAGGGATAGGAATTAAAGCCTCTATTTCAAAGAGGAGCTTCTGCCTTTATTGACAGACACCTGTCATTCAAACCAGGAGAGATTTTGGCTCCCAAAGTGTGGCAGAGGGCATTGAGAGGAGAGTTAAGACAGGAGTAACAGCTCGTAAGTGGCAAGATGTTGTCCAGTTTAATCTGGCTTCGGCTCCATGTGATCACAGATATCTCCCATTTGCAAGCCCTTATTTGAATATGGGCCCCCTCGCCAAATTTACTGTAGCTATTATCCAATTAGCTTTGTGGGTTGATTATATCAAAAATTCATGTTTTTTTAATTTCTTCTGGAAAGTGTCCACATGGATCCAGAGCTATCTCTGTGTTTCTGGGGTTATTTCAATAATGGCACTTACTGTGAGGAAATGAATGTAAGGGAAATCTTCTCCCAACCCATCACCCTGGTTTTTGAGGCTACCCCACCCATTTTCAAGGAGTTCAGACCTACTTTAAATGCTAATGATATCACACAGTGGCTGGTGTGGCTGATATGCCTGTTCTGTTTAGCATTCAGAGACGAGGGAATATTGGTTTGGATAACAACCCTGATACCTACCCCAGAGACTAGAGATGCTGCCTCAGAGCCTGACCCTGCCCCAGGGACTAGGGATGCTTCCCCACAGCCTGACCATGCCCCAGGGACTAGGGATGCTGCCCCACAGCCCACTGCAGACATAAACCACCCAGAGTGGGTGGGGGTTCTGTTGAGGGAGATGCAGGACATGGGCCAGATGTTGAAGGAGCTCTTTTCCCCAGCTGGTGAGAAACCCTCCCACTGCCCTGAAGAGGGAGAGTCTGATGGTGCTACAGTGGAACCCACAAATGTTACCTCTGTCCAGGTTTTAGCTGGTCCACAGGGGCACACAGAGCCAGCAGCAGTTGCCCCTGTGGAAACTAGAAAATCTAAGATTAAAACAAGGCACCTAGATAATGAGGATCAGCAAGGAGGGCCCTCACAACCAGCAAGGGAGCCAGAGGTTGAGATCATCACCGAGTCCCTCTCATACGAAAGTCTCTGTAACCTACGTAAAGACATTGCACGACAGGGCCGTGAGGCTTTTACAACTTGGTTACTTTGGGTCTGGGACCTTATGAGAACAGGTGTACAACTTGATGGTACTGAGGCAAGGAATTTTGGATCCTTGACCCAGGACTCAGGTGTGGACCAGATATTCTAAGGGAGCAAGGCCTCCTTTCCTTCTGGGAACGGCTTTTAATGGCTGTAAGAGAGAGGTTTGCCAATAAAGAGAGAATGC